>JAVLUX010000007.1:18357500-18450000 GCA_032164185.1 Moxostoma hubbsi
GAGTAATCAGACAAACTCAAGGCGCTTACAGTACCTTTTACCGGAATTTCCACATCGGAGAAAATGTAAACATTCAACATGGTTTCAATAGTAAATGACTATTGCCCACTGGCAACCACGAAATAGGGAGGAATACCCCTGCTCAAATGGCAATTTTTGCACAGAGAAAATAGGATGTATTTGACCAAAATTACATTATCTTCAGTAAGCTGACTAACACAATACAGCATATCTCAAAGTTCTCAGTGACAAACAGAGGTAATCGCACCTACTCAATCTCTCTTTCTCTCTCTCTCTCTCTCTCTCTCTCTCTCTCTCACATACACAGACACGCAAATCCTTGTTTTTTTGTTTTTCCAATTAGTTGGAAAAAGCCCAAGCTGTCATTACTAGTTCTAAAGTGACATGTTTTATAAGAAAACATGTGACATTTTTGTGACATGTTTGCATAAGAAATTAGTTCCATGCACAACAATTTTTTGTGACAGTTTTTCCTAATTTATTATTTACTTTTACCATTGAACTGTTGTACAGTATATAAGCAATATCACATGAGCAAGAGTTCTGTATGGCTCTAAATCAGCATGGCTGTGACTACCTGCAGCCTGCGGACTCATGTCTGTGGCCAAATCATAGCCGTGATGATGTAGGGCCATACAGCACTCTTGTATGTGTGATATTGCTTAAATGTACAGTATATGTATGTATATGAAATGAGGAAAGAAAAATACCAGGTGTGCGTTTATTGATAAACAAGGAGTGGAGAAGTGAAGTGTTGAGTCTTCTTGTGCTCGTGCAAGTCGTGACGTGAAAGGTGAGTGTGTTCCGTAGACTGGCAGGGGTTTGCTCTCGGGCTACCGGCCAAAGGATAGAGTCATCAGCAGGAGCGAGTGCACATAAACCACTGCCTGGAAAGAGAAGACAGTTAGTCACGTGCTTCTCTCTGAGATCCTTCTACACGGTGTGAGCAAGAGACAAACACAGTGGGTGTGGCATCGGGCCTCGGAAAGGCATTTATTAGGAATAACTAAAGGGGGACCTGGTGTCCTCGTGGTTCAGGATGGTCCAGGATGTGGACGGGGTATATTCCAAGAAAATGGCTTTTATTTTATTCATGTAAATATTTTTTATTTATTTTTTTTTTCAGATGTTTTAAACTAACATGTTTAATGTACATAAAGTCAGCTTAATATAAAAAAGTAGTTAAAATCTTGTTTTAATAAAACTATTTTTTTAAAATGTGTCCCAAGAGGCTAACAGGATCTTGCTTTGCAGCCTCTGGGCCTTTTCAAAGTTGAGTACCCTGATTGTTGAGTATGGTATTTAATACATTGTACACATATTATCAACATTTCTCACATCTCGTATGGCATTTTTTTAAGTTGACCCAAATGTGGATTTCACTCTCCGTGAAGGATACATTTAGCCAATACTAGGCAGCATAATTAAGTCAGACTGTCATGTTGGGAGTGCGCCTATGATGCCTTAAAATTCAGCCTCTGTTGACAGCTCACTAGGTTTTGGGACAGAGCATGGGTTTAAAGCGGCAGACTACGCTGCCCTCTCTCCTCTCTTTCTGCAAGGGAGTCCAAAGGCACCCATCTAGTTCCCATTTGCCATTTTTATCAAATCATTATCATTAATGATAAATCAGAGATGAATATTTCAGAGTCTTACATAAATGTACATGCTCTCTGACTGATGCAGAAAGTCATGAGAGCGTATTGAAAGGCACCAGCCGGAACCACAGAAATCTTTGAATTTCATTACCCAAGATGGGAAGCACAGTATCTTGGCTTTCATTATAAGACACACTGTGTCAAGTGAGTAGAATAGCACCAGGCAATTCAGTTAAGAAGGCATCCCAGGGTTTTCTGGGAGAGGCCTAATGTCACTCCAAATATGTCTTCTCAGTATGGATGGTGAATACCATACCATCCACAGATCTATTATCTTTTAAAGCAACATCAGCATGGGTCTTTCTTGCACTTTTGCACAGGCAGATTATTTCTTAATCATCTCTAAAAAAAAAATACTTCACATTTAAGGCACTTCATTGCAAATAGGTATGCGACTGCCAATATAAACAGCACTTACAACCCGAGGACTGGTGAGGAAAGTGTAACCTTAATACATGTGATAATTGTGCAGGACATTAGCAGAGCTCTCTCTCTCTCTGTGGCAAGGACAAGATAAGTAGCCCTGCCATGGTGTACTGTCAGAGGTGTAAGTGTGAATGATGACCATAGTAGCGCTCGGCTTAGGAACATCTCCTTCACCCCTGGCTCTGTCTCCTTTACTGAGCTCAGAGATACCAGAGAACTGGCCTCATTTGGATGCTTGCTTCCTTTTTAACTCCCAGTACCATTGTTCACCACAAAAGCAGACGCAATGACAGCATGCTGCCACATGTGCCGTTTTTAGTCTAAGCGACAAAGCACTTAAAAATCTGCGGCAATACTCCCGTCGTTATCCATATGTGGAAAATCAGGCGTTCTAACTTCACATAGATTATTCATGCACACGCATTTTCACACATGTATATAACATAGTCCCATTTCTGCAAGCACTATGGTGGTCTTATTAGAAGTGATTTGAAAGTTAGGCTTCATGAACTTAATAAGGGCTCAGGCTCTCGCTGCCTGTAATTTGATCCAATTAAAAAGCTTTGATGAGGAAGGCTCCTTCAACTGTCATTGAGGGAAGATAATGGTTTGGTTTTCTGTTTATGGCTCAGCTTTTCATTTATGGCCAGCAGGAGCAAATCATATTTAATGGTGTCTTAAACAGATTTTTTAAGGAGGGGGCAAAGATTTATTTTATTTATTAAAAACCCCATGATGTTGCTTCATGAGGAAAGTTCTCTTTCCTGTGATAACCTATTTCCTATGGAAACAGGAAGATGGGACAGGACATATCCATGGGATCAATAATTACATTTATTTTTAAAAAAAAAATATTAAAAAATAACAATAGACCTTGTCTTGTCTAATCCAGATTAGCAGTATATTTCATGATGACAGGAATTCAAATGAGGCTGTGAGAGACAGACTTACAGTAAATTCTCTTCAGTGGGTTGTACTGTTATTTAAATTGGTGTTGATCATTCAGCTGACGAAACTCTGTAAAACATTGTCCAAAAAAATGTCAGTGGACAAAAAACACAATTTGTAAATTTAAATGTAAAAAATAAAATTAGATGTGATCCAGGACCTTAAAATTTCCTTAGTAAACTCATAGACTACATTAGCTGCAACACAATAAAGAAGCCCTTCTTTGCTACTGAAACAATCAATGAGTATGCAGTGAGGCAGATGGACTGTTTCACAACATGATCACACCTATCTCAGCAACTCAAATTATACCCATCACACTTAGTCCTCCTCCGTGGATGTGTCTGTGGCAACAAAGCATGTCTAATTCGGAAAAGAAAAAAAAAGTGGAAAACGTTTAAATGAGCCGGAAAATGTAATGCATCTGCCCAAGCCTCTTTGATGGGAGTCAATTGACTCTGATATGAATGTAGGATTTATGTGGCCATTTATGTATGCTGTATTATGGCTGAAGGTGCATGGCCCTGTTCTATTACTTGAGTTAACACTTCTGCAGAGATCACCTGAGACCTGCCTGACGTTTTTCCTTCCCCCGTACGCTCTCTCTCTCTCCCTCCTACTCCTCTGCTCTGGAGGGTGCTGAATGTCTCAATTCTTACAGACAAGATGATTACATTATCCATGGCAATTTAAATCAGATAGACACCAGCAGGTTAAGGATTATCTTACAACTCAGTGCAGAAAGGCCTTACATTAACACTATATTCTAATGTGGATGATAAAAAGACACTTAAACCCTTGGTAAAGTGGTACTTTTTCAAGAAATATCTTTTAAGAAAAAACATAGTAAAGAAATTTAACGAGGCAGTTTAGTTCAGCTATTCAAATTTTATACAAAAACGCTTGTGTTACAGAATTCTATATTAAAGAGGCGAAGCACCTTAAAGGAAACATGCATTAAATATAATTAGCATAAAAAGACAGAGCTAGTTAAGATTCAATGTTGTTTGATACAGTTGAAGAGCTGGAAGATTTAACTGGAGTAAATCAAGGTTTACTCCTAGTATAGCGTGCACCAACATTCAACACAACAAGTATAGATTTTAAATGATTAAATGCTCCTCAAAACAGAAGTATGTTTATGATTGGTGGGCTAGACTTTTGGTTGTGGTTAGAAACCTCAGATCTGCCATGATTAAGTGTTTGTGAGATTCTTATTGGCCATGCAATACCAATTCCAGTTTAGTTCATAGTGCATAACTAATGTAACCAAATACAACTTTTTTACTTTTTTTTTTATGTGATATTATATGTTTGAATGTACAGGTACTATTCACACCGAGACCACAACTATTTCTCTCCCTGTAGAGTAGGCGGCACTGTTGCTGTTCTACAAACATATTTATACTTTCTAGCATTAGCTGTCAATGCTAGAGATTCATATATTGAACGCTGATAAAGCGTTTCCTATAAAGTTGGCAGAATTGTTTCATTAT
Source organism: Moxostoma hubbsi (assembly GCA_032164185.1). Lineage (NCBI taxonomy): Eukaryota > Metazoa > Chordata > Actinopteri > Cypriniformes > Catostomidae > Moxostoma > Moxostoma hubbsi. Next base: position 18,362,050 of record JAVLUX010000007.1, read on the forward strand.
GTTCTTTTCATGGTGCTGATGTATTTTGAGGAGAATATAATCACTTAGCTCCCTAAAACAACTTATCTTTTTATAATGCCTGGATAATATAATTCAAGGTACAATGATATAAATACATGTGGTATAATGTACATTAAGAATAGCAGGTATGGTAAAAAAAAAAATATTATGCAAAATATTAAAAATAATATATAAGAAAACACTGGCTCACAGTATTTTCTTTATTTAAATTATTGCATATCTGTATTGAATTCAGGTTTTCTTGTGGTTAGACCAGAGCACAGTTACAGGAAAACTTTGAAATATTATCCTTGCAATTAAAATAGCAGTGTAGTTCTGCAATTTGTTTGTCTACAGTAAAATATTGCTTGTAAAGAGACTTTTTATGGGATATTTTCCTAAAAGCTTAGTGCAAACGAATTGCGAACTTACCTGCTATTTTTAATGCCATGAAAATATAACTGGCACAGAGATAAACATATTAAATCACATATATTAAGACAAAACACCAGATATACTGTATTATAAAATACGAGGTATTATAACATTACAAACATTTTCTAAAAAGAAAGAATTTATGTACTCCATATTTGCATTTAATTTACTGTTTTGGTGCTTGAGATGAATTAAAGCACACGAATACACTCCAAATCTTTTTATGACATTTATGCACATACACTCATTGATCACATTTTTAGGAATACTGTGGTCCTAATAAAGACATGTTGTAGACCATTCGCCTCAAGGTTCGACATGTTGTGCATTCTGAGATGCTATTCTGCTTACTACAATTGTACAGAGTGGTTATCTGAGTTACCGTAGCCTTTCTGTCAGCTCAAACTAGTCTGGCCATTTTCCGTTGACCTCTTTCATCAACAAGCAGTTTCCATCCACAAAACATTTCATCTCATTTCATTCATTTGATTTTTTTATGAGTTACCTCTAGACACTGATGTGCGTGAAAATCCCAGGAGATCTGCAGTTACAGAAATACTCAAACCAGCCCGTCTGGTACCAACAACCTTGCTATGGTCGAAATCACTGAGATCACATTTTGTCCCCATTCTGATTGTTGATGTGAACATTAACTGACGCTCCTGACCCGTATCTGCATGATGTTATGCATTGCACTGTTGCCACATGATTGGCTCTTTAGATAATCGCTTGAATAAGTAGGTACACAAGTGTTCCTAATAAAGTTCTCAGTGAGAGTATATAATAAGCAGACTATCAAAATCAAACCGGTTTATGTTTGCAGTACAGAGTAAAGTTCATGAACTACAATTATTTATTTTTAAGTGCAGTATATAATTTTAGGGGGGTGTATCAGCTGCACATCCAAAGCATGTGTTTGCCAGAAGATTAGCATCACCAACACGCTAGATTGAGCAGCTGCATCGACCCTGGAAAAATGACAAAAAGCTTATCAGTGAGTATACGTATATATCTCACTGGTCAGTCAGTTTTCATTGCAGTACGAAAAGGAAAACAATCAGACCACTGATCAAACACATTTTGTCGGGCCAGGTATAAATAGCGCCATGGGAATCCATTGTTCAGAGTTAAAAGCTTGTTTGGAACGAATGTCCTCAGACTTGGTGTGAGCAGGCCTTCACTCACAAACTGGATTCATTCTTAAAAATAAAGGTTATAATTCAAACAAAAAAAGGTTTTATACTCTGATGCCATAGTAGATCCTTTACCTCAGGGACCTACTGTAGCAGAATTCATAGAAAAATATATATTTTTTTTTATTATTACAGATATGCACACATAACAGCTGACAACAAAAATTTACTTCCTTAAACATTTTCAAGCAGAAAAAGTGCATATATCATCAATATCAAATATTGGGTCTTTGATTATTAAGTTCCACAAAGAACTTTTACCTCTCTTGTTCTAAATAATTGATGTATTAGTTCTTTAAAGAACTCAAAGCCAATTCAAGAACTCTATACAAAGAACCATTAAAGAACCTTTATTTGTAAGAGTATCATATGGTTCTTTGGATAAAATAAGTGTAAAACTTTATAATAATGGTCTGTCATTAATAGGTAATTATGCTGGAATTAATGCAGGATTAATGAGTAGTACTACATGAACACTTTAGTTCCTACTAATAACTAATATGGAAACATGATTAACCAATCAGTAAGTAATAGCGAATTGATGACTGAGGTAGTTCACTGTTGAGAAAGATGAGAAAGAGATCCTTATGGATTTAAAACCCTGAGATGTTCTGCATGATCTTGCGATTGATTAATTAAACAGGAAACTAGGACTGATTTTCACATAAAGCTTTTTGCATTGTTATAGTAACATCAAGAATTTTCTAAGTGTAAATTAGGCTGTTTGAGCATTCAGTATTGGATCAAGTTTTGAAAGTAGTGCTGCTTTCATTAAACTCGGAAAGTCGGATTTTACAACTTCCTAGTAGGTATAGTGCATTGGAATGCATCTTTAAATCAGAATTACAACTTGAAGGCTCGAGCAGAAATTCTCAACTCTGATTTCACCGAGATGTCACACAAATATGTCAACACTCAGGGAGATAAACAAAGTAAGTGATAAACATTCACTTTTTTATGCAATACCGATAAACGAGTTTGTTTCCACATTACATGATATTAAAGCTTGTTTAACAAACGCCTGCAGAAACAGGTGTATAAAACATTATAATCTCTTTTGATAATCATACACCTGTAGCACAAATGCTAGCGCTACAGCATTGTTTATCAGTTGGGTTGCTAGGAGACATCTCTAATGAGAGTCAAACCCCTGCTAGGTTAACGGGAGCATTGCAGTTTTGTTTCCTTACACGTCATCTTCCAAATATCGGGGAATGGAATGCATTTACGATCGGAGATAGCAAGTAGGAATATCCCTCATCCATCTTGAATGAAACGCAGCATAACCGTGTACCCTGACAAAACGAAATGTATTGCAAGCAACGTTTAAATAATAAATATTATTAGATCGATTTTTCCAGGTATTATAGACCTCCTTGGTAGAGTCATATGAAAATTTATGATTTTTGAATGTCTGTTAGGGAGATGTTAATTTCACAAAACAGTCATGCTGCAGTTAAAATTAGGCTTGCTTGAACATTATGTCATTTCAAGTTCTAGCTTTCGTGCATAGATGTTTTTTTTAAATTCCAATTGGTTAGCTGCGACATAATGTATGATGCCCAAAGGAACTGTGTTTTCTTAATGGCATGAATCACACTGAAGGCCTAGACTTTAAATGCATGGCCCGCCACTGCCTTACGGCTATATGTCAGGAAGAGTCCAGTGATTCATTTTGGTTGGATGACCTGAACGTTCACAGTGTAAAGTTGGTGACAATAGGTCAAAAGTTCTTGAGCTGAAATCGGTCTGTGCTTACCGAAATTCAGATCACTGCCCACAGTGTCCAAAGCTAGAAGTTGAATGTATGGGCACGTGTAAGTTCTAGTTTCTGAGAGAAATGTCCACAGAGTGGACAAAAGCGAGGTAAACTATATAAAACAGTCAACAGAAATGCATATTTTATTAACCATACACCCTAACCCAAACCAGAGTCCTAAACCTAATCATCAGTGGCGTAAAAATGTAATATTAGAGGGAAAATGCATCCTTTGAATCATGCTCACCATTGTTTATGTGAATACACTTAGCTCCTGGTTTCCAAAGGACCAGAAACGACATTTCTGAGGCTACTTATGCAACACTGTACCAGAGTTGCCAAAGGAAAAGGTAAACACTTGAATTGATGCAAAGATGCATTACGGGACAAGGCAATTGGCAGTAACTTGGCAGAATTTCGATGTCAGGGTACCAGAATATTTGGCAGCAACATGTTAAGTTAGCATGTGATCATGTTGGGCTGTTATAATTGATATTCTTCTGTTAAAGGCATTCACTTGAGTCCATCTAGACAATTGTTTGGAAAAACAACAAATGACAGAGAGGATTGAGTCTTTAGGATTTTATTTCTTAGAAGGATGCAGGAGCACAGTCAATTTAATAGAGCTTTCACATTATATCCGTGGAATCTCCTAAGGAGTAACTCAGACATGTAAGTAGGCGGAGTGTTGACCAGACCAAGGGTTCAGCTCATCAGACAGAGGCCTGCAGTCCCCTAATAGAGCTAAAGGAAACATCCTGCCTGGGTTCTGACATTAAGCACACAGCCTGCCTTGGAACCTCAATCCAGTGCAGTCTGCAGGAACAGATTGCTTCAATTACCGCCAGCCTCACGTACCAGAGTCCCCCCTGACACTGGTGCATCCATGTGCTAGAAAGACATTTGGGAAAGCAACATGTTGCAGCAAAACACTGGGGGGAAAACACTTTCCTTCACCAATCCATATTCTGTTTGAACCCAGAGATGCCTCCTATCTAACATCCCCAATGCTTTCAGATTCCCGTAAGACCAAACGTCTGTCCATAAACACCAACTCATGTGGCTGGAACCTACTCTCTAAATGTATACCAAAATCAATTCACCTACCTCTGTGAGCACATCAGTCTAAACAACATACACTTGCTTTCTCATTTTCAGCTTCACAGGCATGGCATGATGCCTGCCCATCCCTAAACATTCCTGCATATTGGCTCTGAGAGAAGAGGCTGTCTTTTATCATTTAAAGCATCACATAATGCATATCTTGTCAGTTAGCAGCAGCATTAGAAATCACCTCACTAATTGTTGGCCACAGCTGAAAGATTGACTCTTTGATTAAGGGTAGATTACATATAGCAACAATGTAGGCAGGATGGAGTCTTGTCATTGATGGTTTATGCATCTAGTGGAGAGCAAGAGCCCTCGACAGGCTCTTTTGTTCAGCGGGCCCCGTAAGAGGGGGCCGGTATCAACAGCACCTTTTCCCACCCCTAAGATCTCGCTCTAAATCAGCATTAGGGAGGTAGGTCCAGTGCTGATAGGTTGCCACAGATGATACAGTGTGTATGTCAGAGAGCTTCTCCGGATGACGATAGAGCTCCCTGTACACCACAGATGTGCTTGAAGATGTATGACTGTGCTTTAATGAAGGCAAGCCACTAAGGAAATGTCTCTATTGCACAGGTAAGGGCAGTTATCATGCCCCTGAGTGTGTGACAGCACTGTGACGCCTGAGGACAGGCTACTATGCTACAACTTTGCATGGCACACAAAGCTCAGAAAAACTATTTCTCCCATTAACACTGTCAAACACGGTGTGAAATTGGAACATGGACTTCTTCCACTATGGAACTTAATTGCTTTAGCTTTGCATTACTGTATAGAAAAACAAGCCAAATTCATTTTGCATGAATAAGAATTAATAATGTATCAGTAATATATTTGTGCTTTCACATTTGCGATTGCTGGAATTGGTTTAATGTTTTAGTTTTGGCAAGACACAGTAATTTGTGATATAATTGACTCCTCTCCTATCTTCCAAAAAAAAAACTGACTTAAGCAATCGCTGTAATTCTCTGGGTGCCTGTCGCCTAATTTCCATTGTTTCTCTGAGTTGGTGTATGACAGCTCCTTTGATAAGCTTCTTTGATGTGCTGGAAAAGACAGAATGGAGTCATGTTTCTTTTTGAGATGTGCTGTCACTGAATTTTAAAAACAGTAGTCTTTGTCATGTACTGAGATGGTCACTGCAGATTCAAGTGATAGCAAAGTCATTCATTGTTAATCAATTCTGTTTTGGGGATTTTTGTGTCTTGTCTAGAGAAAAAGACAATGTCTGCATTCAGAATAGCTTAAGGGGTTTGATCATGACAGTTTCAAGTTTGTGTTCCTTTAAGTTAAACAGAAAACTCATCGGCGCTGTTTATGCTTTGTCAACATTAAGATTGATTGATAAGATGTGGCAGGTGAATCAATACTAAAGTTTTAATGGATTGTGTCCAAATAAAGTAAATATTGTTTATATATTCAAACAATTCCTAAGGAAATACATTTCCTAATGCAAAAATGCATTTTCTTTTTCTGTAATACACACAAAATATAAGTGAGTAAAGTAAGTAAGAAATACTTTATTCTTAAAATAAAATACTTTATGTATTAAAGTTTATTCGCCCAAAAAGTTAATAAAATAGTTTAAATGTGATGCTAACACTCTGTTGTTGGTCCACTTCAGTAACTCCAATGCAAACCAGTAATTTATTTGACTCTCAAACAGTTTACAAGAAATATCAAACTCATGCATGCTATAAACTTGTCTAAAACACATTTGAGGTCATTTACCAGTCATTTCATTGATTCAGAGAGAGCAAGAATTGTGCAGAGAAGAACCATATTTGCCATGCACATTTCCAAAACATCTAACATTTGCTAAAGTTCACATTATAAGCACCACCATTGTTCTTTATTAAAATTAACCATTGATATGAAAGAAAGTACAAATCTGTCACTCCACTGGTGTCAAAAAATCTGAAAGAGCTAAACTATTCCATAATCAAACAGCACACAGTGCCCATGGGATCTTTTATTCTAGGGCTGATAGTAGAATACAATTAAATGAGTTTGGAGGTATAAGGAGCTTAAGGGGAAATGTGATCCTTCAGCCAGTTCATTTATAGTTCTCCAGCATCATCTCTGACTTTCAATGACAAACAAAATGCAATGGCATCCATAAGCCTCTATAGAGGTAGAGCAGTTTGATTACTTGCAATGAACTTTGGTATAGGAGAATATTTATAGTCCAGAACTATTACCTATAGGTGGTAGTTATTGTTGTTAAAAAAGATCATATAAGTGTCAGTGACAGTATGCATAGTGAAAATATATTTACTTTTTTGTCTTGTATGTAAATGTAAATATGAAAAAAGTGGTTGGATATTTAACAAATGTACCTATACCTAACATTGCAAATTATTGATTATTTGAAGTGAAGAAAGGTGATTAACAGTAACTTGTTAATTAACTGTCTAAAATTAGCTCACCATAAGGGAACAAGTCATCCACTTTGATTAGAAAAAAGGACATTTCAAACTATTATTTCAATATTTCAGTCAGTAAGAACGGCATGTAACTCAAGGCTTTTGAAATCACTGCACAGGAAGTCATGTACATGGTATAATCATAGTTTTCCTCAGGCAATGTGCAGCCTGTGGGCAGCCATGTCATGCTAATGTAGGAAGTACAGAGGACTAATGTAACCTTATATTATTAGTAAAAATTAAGTAGTAGATAAACATTCAATATAGTGTTCAGAGAGTTAGTATGGCTGCCCCATGCTGGAAATAACTATAGTGAATGCATTTACAAAAAAGGTTCATCAATCAACTGAAACATACTGGAAAAAGCTTTTCTTAGCTTGTAAGATCATCTGGGTTTAAAGTTCCTGTGCTCACTATGGAGTTAGACCTTCTTGTCAACATTCTGAATAAAATAATGGTGGTTCAAGAACTGCTAACATCCCATCAGACTATAAGTAACAGCGATCCCCCAAGTTGCTTAGAATTGCATCTGTACATTGTACTGTATGACTGCAATTTCCTTACTGTAATCAGTTCCTTCTCTTAATAATCAGTGTTGGGAAGTAATGGATTACTTGTAATATGTATTCAATATTCAGAATACAGTTACTTTTAATGGATTACATTCAAAATGACTTGCAAAGAGAAATTTAAAAATTATAATTTATAAAAATATGACAGTTAGTTTTGATAGTTTTAATGTTGTATTAAAATTACACGTGTCTGTGTTTCAAACGAACCCGTGTCCACCTTCCCAGAATTAGATACTCAATTAATAACCATTTTAGAGGAGTCTGTTACATCCAACATTGTTCATTTGAACCATGCTTTAGGATGGCAGAAAATGCACCATTCATAGGTTAAGGCCACACTTTCTCATGAGTAATATGAGGCAGTATAAATCGTACATCCCTACATCATAACTAGTGACATGCGACATTCTAGATTTTATAAAAGCCAAAAAAAAAATTCCAAACCCTTATTTTCCTAAATAACTACAATTATCTTCAAATTAAAAACACATGCTTGTTATAATCGTCTTCCATTTTGGGTATAATTGTGTTAACTACAGAGATTGCCAAATGACACATTTTATATGTTAAGAACTCAAACACATTACAATTCTGCACAACACAAAACCAATTGCATGCTTCAAACAACTATTTAACCAACAACACAGCATGCTTGCAATCAATTAATCAAGCAACCAGCCAAAAGGCTTGCTGTTGATACATTCAAATGCAACTTGTCCAGTTGCTTTCCATTTGGCCCAAATAAGACTATGTTATTTTTTATACTTTAGGGGACATTTTCTGAGAATAAGACACAGAGAATGGCATACTTAACAGACAGATAACAGGTTGGGGGTGTAGTTTAAATCATTTGGTTGGATTTATTTACATGAGTCCAGCATTTTACTGACACATGAGTCAAGCACAGCTAATAAGGTTCATCTCCGCTCTGGGTCCAAACTAGACTTCGCTTTATCCGACAGAACTCATGACAGCCAGAATTGTACCTATGTATGGAATAACGCTGCATGGTTGAAGAGGTTTTCAGAAACACTGAGTAGAATAAGTGGCCTAGAACAGTGTTGGGTGTAAAACTTGGCTGTTCTGTCACAGGACATCTTCCTTATGTGGCTATGATGTGACCAGGCAGCGGCAGAAAGCGAGGCAGGTCACAGGTGCCAGAAGAATTATCAATCTCTCACTCCCACGGCAAACAAGCACAAACGCTTCCCCTCCCACTTGCCGACTGAAGACTGGAAAGGCATCCACCCAGGGCATTCGATTATTTTGCTAGAGAAGAGAATAGACACCGTGGAGCAAGTGGTATCTGCCTGACCCAGTTGGAAAATGGGCATGTGTCCCAAGATCACATGCCCACACACCCAAAAGGTTTTTGTTTTTTCGCAAACTGCCACAAGCCATCCTTTGCAGTCTTTATACCAGGTGTGCACTAGATAGGGAGTTCTCCATGAGGGAATGAAGGCAACTGCTGGCTCAGTCGGAGTTGCATAATAAAGCCTTGTGGGACATGCATTTAATGAATGATGGCATTATTTGTGAATTCCGTTGAACTGAAGTGGAGCAAGAGCATGAATACTCCAAACTTGTCTTTCCTGCTATTGACAACAGTAACACTGTGTTAACAATGTTCAATGTAGAGGCAAAATCTAGATTGTTATCATTTGTTAGTCTGTTAGTCATGCTTTGATACAAACAGCTCGTAGGGCTGAAAGATCTATCAAAATCGTGATTTGACCTTGTGCAATTACCAAACGGCAAGCACTGTCATTTAATGAAACGCACGTTTCCTCCATGCACTGCTTTATGCGTTTACCATATGTGCCAAGCTCCGTTCTTTGTAGTTTATTATGCGTACTCAAAGCACGCTTGAGACTCACGATGCAGTGTTTTCAGAGCGGTTCTGTACGCGATACACACAACTTTTCTGCCAAAATAAAAGCTTCTGCCAAAATAAAGAATTGAGGGTTTAACTAGACACAAGTAGATATAGCTGCAGGCCAGAGATCTCCAATTGATGGCAGAATCTCCAAAAGAGGGTGAGGTTACTACAGAAGGGGGCAGGGTTACTCCAAAAGGGGTATGCTCCAACATAAAAAAGGATGGACTCTTCCACACTCCGTTAGGGTTAGGAAAAAGGTTAGGTAAGGGGCTCCCTATATCTTTGCTGCCGGTTTAGCGTTCCAGCCCCTTTTTGAAGCTCTTCCTACACCTTTATCCTTCTCGACTGCAAGCAGCATAGCAACGCTGTATGCTAATTAAGAAATTATTAAAGAAATATGGTACTATTGTATAATATTAACATTAATGATGATAATAATTATTATCATTATTGTTATAATTATCAATTATATTATCATAATTTTTGTTATTATTGCATAAAAATACATTTCTTTAATAATTTATTAACTTCTTAATAACTTATTATTAGGTTCCAAAAATAATAATAATGATGATGATGAAAAGTGGGGTGAGACCCTATCAAAAAGTGGACAAAAACAGGTACACAGTGAACGGATACAATGTGAAGTTGATGTGAATCTTTTTCCCTCTCTGTTTCACTGCATTTTTTATTCATTTAGTTGTGAACACCATTTCTTGAACAATATTTCTATTGAGAAGTAGAGCATGTTTTTCCATGACTTAATTTAGGTCAAAAGGAATTACTTAATAGCTTTTACTAGTTTTTGTTTTATTTTAATCATATTGCAGTTCAAAACCCTTTATATTTATATATATATATATATATATATATATATATATATATATATATATATATATATATATAATTGCAAGTTATTTTTGTCCAGATTGTTCACCTGATTAAAATTGTTACAAATGTAACCTCGGTTCCCTGAGACAAAGGGAATGGGACAGTGCATGCTAATGCATATGGGGAATGTCCTTCCACATGACCTAGTTTGAAACCTCTATACAATAACGGCAGTATTCTAATATTGGTTATGGTGTTTTAGCCTCACCTTTATAGGCACGAAGCTGTCCGCTATAAAAGCAGGAGCTGTAACTCCATTCCTTCGAATTTTCTTACTGAGGACAAGGAGTGTATCACTCGCACCTCAGAAAAACTTGGAGTCTTGTAGTGCGGCCAGCGTTTGCAATGTCTTGTTCACTTCGTCTCAGGGAACCAAGATTACATACGTAATTAAGGCATTCCATTACGGTACAGTACACTTGTCATTGCGTGCTAACGCATAAGGGAACATAATCCCATCACACCACTTTACACAAAATAGCCTTGCAGAGAGGAAACATGACACCGCTGTACCGCAGGACAGCGACTGACATGAGTATGCCGCAAGTGAGTGACCCTCATGTTGGGCCAAGATGGGAGCAATAACAATAAATATATGAACTATAGTCATATATTATGAATTAATCAATTCACAAACCCAGTCAGGAAGGGAGTTTATTTATAATGAAAGTGCTTGTGACTTTATGGTAAATTACAGGTGGTTGTGTAAAATTATAGGGAGCCTGACTTAAGGGAAGGGGTATCTGTTTGGCAAATGAAATAGCCAGCACTATAAACAGAGAGGACTTGTGAAAAGAGAGACGCTATGTCTGGGTTGTAAAACCTTGGGAATGTGATGGAGAAGACCATACTGCTGCAAAACATGTCTTGTAAAGACACACTGTTTGTCAATGCAAGTTAGGAGGCCATGTGATGTTGCGTGCTTTAACACCAATTGGGCAAATCTTACCCTGCAACTCATAAGCCAGGGCAATCGCATCTACGATCCAGTGAGAAAGTCTTTGCTTGGAGAGGGACATTACTTTTTTGCATCCTCCATAGCACACAAAGAGCTGATCAGAAAGCCTGAACTGGCAGGTGCACTAAACGTAGGCTTGTAGCGCCCGCACAAGACATAACAAATGCAAGGATTGTTTCTCATCCAAATTAAATGGAGGTGGTAAGAAATCTTGAAGGTGAACTACCTGCGCTGTGAAGAGCATGGTTAGAACCTTAGGCACATAGCCTTTTCTAAGTTTGACAGTGTCTTTTGAAAGTCCAAGGCCAAACTCCAGACATGAATTGTCAATTGAGAATGCAGGTATGTCACCGTTTCGTTTTACTGAGGCCAGAGCCAGCAGTAGTGCAGACTTAATGGAGAGCATGACCAAATCAACAGAATCCAAAGGCTCGAAGGGGTGGCCTGCGAGCACTATTAGGACCAACGTTAGGTCCCAAGTCGGTACTGTAGCTGGCTGAGGTGGATTTAATCATCTTGCTCCTCTAAGGAACTTTATGATTAAATCATGCTTGCCTATAGTGGTGCTGGATTCAGGTGCGTGATACACAGATATAGTCGTCATAAACTTTGAGCTTTTGAGCTACAATCACAGAAATATGAGAATATCATGTATGGAGCTTTTATCCAAAGCGACTTAGAGTGAACTTATTACAGGGACAATCCCCCGGAGCAACCTGGAGTTAAGTGCCTTGCTCAAGGACACAATGGTGGTGGCCGTGGGGATCGAACCAGTGACCTTCTGATTAACAGTTATGTGCTTTAGCCCACTACACCACCACCACTCGTGGATGCACTCTGGCCTGTAACATGGTGTTCATGACTGAATGCGTCAGTTCTGGTGTGTTTAACGTGCACCGTTCAGGGGCCACACCTGCAGGTTCCACAGCTTGGGCTTGGGAGGAAAGATTGTGCCATGCGCCTGAGAGAGGAGATCCCTCCTCAGCGGTATTTCACATGGATAGCTGTATAACATCTCTATCATTTCCAGAAACCATGGCTGATTGGGCCATTTTGGCGCATTTAACAGAACTGTTTCCATGTCCACTAAGACTTTGATGATGTTAGAATGGAGGAGGCGCACCGGGGGAAGCGCATACTTGCGTCCTTCTCCAGAACGAGGAATTAACAGCTTTAAATCCCGCTGTGTGTGCGGGAGGCTGAATCGTCCCTCAGAACGAGGGCAATTCGCGAGCCCAGCATTTTAAGACTCATACCCTCGCAGTGAGGGCAGTCTGTCTCCGTGAGAGCTGACTCTGCGTGAGCATGGCCCAGACAGATAATTCTGCTCTATGCTTATCTAATGCTGGGATGTGTCTCTCGCACAAGGAACACTTACAGAACAACATCTTTAAAAAGACACGAACATGTGTGTGTGTGTGTGTATATATATATATATATACACACAGTATCTCACAAAAGTGAGTACACCCCTCACATATTTGTAAATATTCTTTTCATGTGACAACACTGAAGAAATTAGTGAGTGTACATCACTTAGGGGTGTACTCACTTTTGTTGCCAGCGGTTTAGACATTAATGGCGGTGTGTTGAGTTATTTTGAGGGGACAGCAAATTTACAGTTATACAAGCTGTACACTCACTACTTTGCAATGTAGCAAAGTGTCATTTCTTCAGTGTTGTCAGATGAAAAGATATAATCAAATATTTACAAAAATGTGAGGGGTGTACTCACTTTTGTGAGATACTGTATATATTTATACACACAATATATAATATATATAATATATTATATATTCATATATAATATGAAGCACTGCGGGGAATCAGGATTCTGAAGTGGCCTGTTCACCAGCAAAGTGTCAAACGGCAAGGTGGAGTGATGTTCGACGGAACACTGCAGGGAAGCGCAGAGTCTTCCCGTTGCCTTGAAGATTCCGCCTGCTGACACATGTTGACAGCGAAGCAGTAGAGGACTTCTACACGAGAGATGAATCACATTAGCACGCAATGTCAAGTGAACTGATTTTATGGGATTTTTTTTTACTACACTGTTCATGACAGCAGTGTTAATCTGGTTAATCTTATGTTTCCTACATTACATTACATGCATGTTTTATGTTCCATTACAAGCCGTAATCAACCAGATTTATCAGAAATGTAATTGAGAATTTAATTTGTGTATGCCAGTAAAAGAGGAATAGTAAAGCTGTTGTTTTAGAATACCAGCAATATTTCTAACAAAGACATTACATACTGTACCTTGCTTTCCCCCTCACAACAACTTAACAAAACTTTATCTATAATTAAGGGCGGTTGACTGTGACAAAGATTAAATCTTACTAGAAATTGAAGTAGGTGAAAACAGAAATCATACATCTAAACATGGTAAGTACCAATAGAGCATGTGTGAACATGTTAGTAAAATGAGAGATTTTGCCTACCTTTCTATTAGCTTACATAGTGCTGAGCTACAGGGTATTGTGGCATAGCTGCCATACTACTGCCCTCTGCTGGTCATATGTGTGTTATGATCACTCTTGATGGGATATAAACCAAACTATGTTAACAGTATGTCCTTAATCCACCCTTTGAAGAAAAACAAAATCAGAAGAGCTTTATTTTTGTGTTCCTTATTATTGATATCACTTTGCATTTCATTGTAAAGAATCAGTTCATTTACCACAGTGAAGATAAAAGCGCATCATTACATTTGCAACAAACAGAAACTGAAATGACTGATTAGAAATTAACTATATTGTAATAACTCTTCATTCTTACTGCTAGAGAATAAACATGTAGTTCTGGTGCTGAACGTGGAAGAAATGGTAAACATTTTAATATGCTGACCTAAAAAAGCCACCATACTGTACTTCTACAGACTTGGTTTAGGGTTCCCTTTTGATTCAGTTCACTCAACATTGCTGTAACCACTATGGGAAGTCCTTCTTATAGGACCTAGTTGAAACCATTATTCAATCATGCCAATACTGTGATTGGCAATTGTGTCTGAGCCCCACCCATTCAGGCATGCAATTGGCCTATATAAGCGGGCGCTCAGTCACCATTTCTTCAAAATGTTCTTCCAAAACTACGAATTTCGTCTTCATATTGGAAACCTTGTGCTTTGCCATCGATATACAGTTACAGCGGACGGAAGTTCTCAGCAACAGGACGACTTGTCACCTGTGCTCAGCGTCTACAACAAGAGGCTTTCTGCTCCTGTGTGTTCCGGTGAAGAGTTCTCCACATCACCATTGAAGACGCTCTCAGTGAACGGGTTCTTCGCTTCAGACACTCATCGTTGGTCAACGTGGTGCTCCAGCAAAACTTCAACCTGCTTCCCACAGCACAGTATCCTTTTTATATATACGATGAATATATATTATATACAGTATACGATAAAAATTACACTTCTTTTTAAAGATGTCGTTTTGTAAGTGTTTCCTAAGTGAACGGCACATCCCACTCTCTGATGAGCACGAGAGCTGTGTTCACTGCTTGGGCACAAGCAGCGCTCATGGAGACAGACTGCCCTCACTGCAAGGACATGAATATCTGGATGTTGCACTCTACGATAGACCTCGCTTCGAGGGAAGATCCAGCCTTTCATACCCTCCCAACCGCCTCTACTGTGCATGGCGGGGCAGTGAGGTTGAGCTGGAAGAATTAGAGGAGGATCGCAAGCCCTGTGAGCCCCCCGAACTTCCGATCTAACGTCTTTGCCTGTGCAATATGCATGTGATGAGCTCCAGCCCTCTATTGGAGCACAAGGCCTCATTATGTTTGGTGGCTCTGATGATGGGGATCATGTTTTGTCACTCGCATCTTCAGGCGAGAAGTTCACGGAGTATGTTTCTGCATCTTCCCACAGTGAGCATGAAGAGCTCGGTCTTGAATGGTCTCCTCCAGAACAGCCAGAAAAGTCTCACCTGGATGAACGTTTTTTGCAAACCGGCCGTCGTCAACAGACCGCAATCCGGAGGAGCACACCATTCCTGTGGTCCATGGGGAGCTCACAAAGACCTGGTATGCATCGTATTCTTCACGCATTCAGGTCGGAGGTGCTGCCGTACTCACAAAAGTGGACCACGCAGATGAAAAAGTCTACTCAAAGCTTTCCCTAGTGGAACAGGTGGTCACAGCTCACCTCTGGCATAATACTGCCATGGGATAGAAATCCCACCCCGCCTATCCATCCAAGCCATGTCGACTGATGTTCGCACTGGCTGTAAGAGCTAATACAGCAGCAAGCCAAGCTGGTTCAGCACTCTACAGCATGTCAGTGCACCAGGTTTTTCAAACTAAGCTCCTAAAACAAATTAATGGGATGTTTAAAGAGCTCGAGTCACAAAAGCTACAGCTCAGGCCATTGGCAAAACAATGAGCAACCTGGTAGTACTGGATCAGTATATATTGCTCACTCTCACAGAGATGCTTGATGCAGAGAAAGCCATCCTCCTCGACACCCCTGTGTCGCCCAATGCCATGGAAGGTTTTTCAGAATGCCTCATCATGGTGCAAAAGCATTCTCAAGTGATGAAACACGTTCTGCCAAAGTGAAGAAGCACTTCCTCTTTCCCGGCACACTCCCGATCTAATTCTGGTCAGTGCCAGGCAAAGAATCCATCTCTTGCTGCCCTAGCACAGCCGAAAGCTTCTACTGAGCCTTCAGTGAAGCCATGCAAACCATGGCCCAAGCGTAAGCACCCGCCCTCTCAGCGTGAAAATGCACAGATGGAAAAACCCTGGCCGAGCAGCAGAAACATTCCTGACGTGCCCAGCCCCGTGAAGAGGTGCCCAGAGCTTGCCATTATTCATGGCCCAGACCAGAAGAAGGCTCGATTCAAGGCACACAAGATTTCTCCCCTCTTCCCCAATACTGTTCATTGGGAACGGGACATTGTTCAAAATGTTGCTTCTGTGTCTATTACTCAAGCAAAGATTGTTCTCACTAAAAAGAAAAAAGTGTTCATTGTTCAAACATGGGACACTTACACATTCTATGAAAAAGGGCCATTTCCTCTTCACGTATCATACACCCCACATATTATGCTCAACCGTTTCCCTATGGTAAGCGGTGTTTTAACTCCTATAGCAAGCAATCAATAAGCCCTCTGTTCTGCTGTGCAAACACGTGGTGAGACTTCACGGCCATGTCAGGCTAGGTGTTAAAAATTATCGCGTGCGGTTATATGATTCAGTTTGTACGCTGCCCACCGCACTTTACTGTCCTTTTGCAATCTGAGGTCTGATCACAGGATGTGCCATTGTTGCGCGCAGAAATTCACAGTTTGCTTGCAAAAAAACACGATAGAGACTGTCCCAGACTGCAAACCACACAGGGGGGTTTACAGCCATTATTTTCTCCTTCCAAAGAAAGGATTTGGGCTTTGGACCATTCTAGATCTGAGATGCTTTAATTGTGCACTCGCGATTGTGCCCATTGAAAATGTTAACTCAGAAACAGATCTTATCGCACATCTGTCCTCAGGACTGGTTCCTGTTAATAGATCTGAAGTACGCATACTTTCACATACCAACTGCACCGCATCACAGGAGTTTCATGTTCGAGCAAAACTGAGTATCAATTCAAATTCCTTCCTTTTGATCTGACTCTGGCTCCCCACACGTTCACGAAATGTAGCGATGCGGCATTCGCCCTATTGAAAATGAATGGCGTGCATGTTTTGAATTACCTTGATGATTGGTTATTACTATCCCAATCAGAGGCACTACTGAGTGGACACAGAGACTTGCTGCTTTGCCATCTGAAAATTCTGGGTCTGAATGTTAACTGGATTAAAAGCACACTTTTCCCAGCCAGCAAATTCTTCTTTTTAGGGGTTTGTCTCGACTTCGTGATCATGCGTGCACATCTCACCAACGAGCATGTACAGACTATTTTTTGTTGTTTCTCATTTCAAACTGGGGAAAAATTGCCACTGAAGTTACTTCAGAGAATACTGGGTTTTATGGCAGAAGCATCCGCCGTCATAACGTTAGGTCTGTTACACATGAGACCTCTCCGGCACTGGCTCAAGCGACATGTTCCACATTGCGACTGGAGCCTTGGGCGCATACGCATCATGGTGACTCACAACTGTCTGGCTGCTCTAGCACCATGGATAGCACCAGCATTCTAACATGGTGTTATGCTGGGTCAAAATTTCATATGCAAAGTGGTGACCACAGATGCATCCATCGCAGGTTGTCGCACAGTGTGTGATGGACGTCCGACTTTCAGCACCTGCACAGGTGCAAAACGGCATGACACTTCAACCACCTAGAACTACTGGCTGTCTTTCTAGATTTAAGAGCCCAATCAGTCCTGGTTTCCGGATATGATAGATATACTAGACGGCCCTCCATGGGAAATACCATAAATATCTTAAGAGTGAAGGATGTCCAAAAGGGGGTAATAAAGTCACAAAGAATTAAATCAATGAACATTTATTTTAGTGGCTCTCAACTACATAATTTATTTCAGAATTTTAAGTTCCCTGTCTGTCAGTCTCTCAACGTTGTGTCAATGTAGTGACACTAGGGGTTCGATCTTGAGAGCCCCAATCACCTTTGCTTAAAATAGAAAAAGCCAATGAGAATTGGCGAGTGGAATTTGCATGCCACTCGCCGCCCGGAGATACGGGTATAAAAGTAGATGGCGTGCATCACTCATTCAGATTTTTTCTTCCGAGATGAATGCTTGTGTGTTCGTCCTCTCACCTAGTGCTATGCTGCTGGATTTCTTACGGTGCATATCAGCAGTCACCCTTGCACGTTTGAGTGTGGTGCTACCCCTGGGCGCTTCGAAAGCCTGACTCTGCTGGTGCTAAAAGAGTATATTCATAATTTCCTCTAAAAGAGCTTGCGCAAACGCTTGGCTTTAAAAAGATTTTTAAAGCTGTCCTTCTGTATTTGCGCTACTGGATGTGGCCGTTATCTCTCCCCTCAGGATACCCATTAAATCTGCCTCGAGTATCTGGGGTGCCAGCATGCCGAGGCGGCTTTCGTGGAAGGGTTGTGTTCTCGTTGCGAGAACATGCCCATGAGAACACTGTGGTTGCGGCTCACTTCCTTCTTCATGATGCAAGGAGCCTTCGAACCAACCTGGTCCATCCTGGGCTGATGCTCAGCCGGCTGGGTTGGCAAACACCTTGGGAAATCTGGATGTGGACATGAGAGCATTTCCATTGGCTTAGCGCCCACGGACATCCCATCCCCCAGCACGCTCGTTCTGTCCAGACAAGCTGTGGAGCGATGCAGGCTAGGTGCAGTCAACCTCAAGGCGGGTTTAATGTGTCGTTCGCGGCTCGCAACGAGGATAAGCTTTCGGTCGCGGCATCGGAGGGTGGGATTCTGCTATCGGAAGCTGACAAATCTTCTGAGATCCCACCCATGGGCAGTAGAGCACAGGATGAGGCAGACACTGAGATGGCAGCTGTGCTTGCCTGGGAGGCTGCGAACATCGGGCTGAAGTGGAACCCTCCGCCATGCCCTGAGCATTCATGGCTGGATGATTTCTTTCTGGGCTCAAAGCGCAACTCACGGCCACGCCCTGCCCCAGTGCCTTTCTTCCAAGAAGTGCACAAGGAGCTAATGAAGTTGTGGAAGGCACCTATTTACTGCCTGTACATGTTTTGTGGGCTCTTCCACTCTGACTACCCTCGACGATGGAGCAGCTAAGGGATATGCTGAGCTTCCCCAGGTAGAACGCACCGTAGTGGTACATTTATGCCCGCGGGGCGCAGCCACCTGGCTTGGCCGACCAAGGCTCCCTTCCAAGGCCTGTAAGTTATCTTCCTCTTTAATGATGAAGGCTTACAAAGCCGCAGCTCAGGCCGCTTCTGCCCTACATGCCATGGCCATCCTGCGCACTAAAAGATCGGTCAGTACCACATCAGTATTGGTTCACAGCCATCGACCAGAAGGATGCGTACTTTCACGTATCTATCCTTCCTCAACACAGACCCTTTCTTTGGTTTGCCTTTGAGGGACGAGCATACCAGTACAAGGTCCTCCCCTTCGGTCTTTCCTGTCTCCTCGCGTCTTTACCAAGGTCATATAGGCTGCCCTGGTCCCGGAGGGGGAGCAGGAAGTACGCATTCTCAATTATCTCAATGACTGGCAAATCCTAGCTCACTCGTGAGATCTATTGTGTGCACACAGGGACCTTGTGCTTCAGCATCTCGACCGACTCAGGCTTCAGGTCAACTGGGAGAAGAGCAAGCTCTCCCTGGTTCAGAGCATCTCTTTTCTCAGTATGGAGTTGGACTCGGTCACTCTCAAAGCACATCTTATGACCGAATGTGCTCAGTGCTGATCTTCAGGCAGAAGGTAGTGGTGCCAGTGAAAATTTCAGAGGCTCTTGGGGCATATGGCATCCTCAGTTGTGGTTCTCCCCCACAGGTTGATGCATATGAGTCTGCTTCAGCCCTGGCTAAAGACTTGAGTCCAAAGGCAGGCATGGCGACACGGCACCTGGCGTGTGACCATCAAACCACAGTGCCATCAGACTTTCAGCCCTTGTTTGGACCTGGCATTTCTACGGGCAGGTGTACCCCTACAGCAGATCTCAAGGCATGTCATGGTCAAGACAGATGCCTCAAACTCGGGCTGAGGCGCTGCATGCAACAGGAAAGCAGTGTCGGGGCTCTGGACGGGGCCCCGACTCCAATGGCATATCAACTGCTTGGAGTTACTGGCAGTATTGTTGGCCCTTAAGAGGCTTCAGCCATTGCTTCAGGGCAAGCATGTATTGGTCCGAACCAACAACACAACGACTGTAGCGTACATTAACCACCAAGGTGGCGTACACTCGTGTCGCATGTGTCGCCTCTTCCTTTGGAGTCAGCAGACCTTAGAGTCTCTGTAAGCCACTCACATTCCGGGCATCCTCAATCGTGCAGTGGACGTGCTCTCATGGCAGGTAACGCTCCGTAGGGAGTGGATACATAGTCCAGCTGAATTGGGAGAGATTCGGGGAGGCACAGGTAGACCTATTTGCCTCTCAAGACTCCTCTCACTGCCCCCGTGGTACTCCCTGTCCGCGGCCCCCCTCGGCACAGATGCCTTGGTGCACAGCTGGCCTCAGGTGCTACGCAAGTATGTGTTTCCTCCTGTGAGCCTCATTGAACAAAGTCAGGGAGGACAAGCATGGAGTCCTGTTTGTTGCGCCATACTGGCTTGACCGGACTTGGTTCTTGGATCTGATGCTCCTGACAGTAGCCCCTCCCTTGCGCATTCCCCTGAGGAAGGACCTTCTCGCTCATGGGCAAGGCATGCTCCATACCCATAGCCATACCTCTGGAATATCCACGTTTGGCTCCTGGACGGGACGTGGAAGACATAGCGGGTCATCCACCAGACATGATCACTCAGGCTAGGGCCCCTTCTACAAGGCGGCTATATGATTTGAAGTAGCTTCTTTTTGCTAACTGGTGTTCTTCCTGTGAGGAAGACCCACAGAGATGTGCCTTCGGGTCTGTACTGTCTTTCCTTCAGGAAGGGCTGGAGAGACGGCTGTCTCCCTTTACCCTGAAAGTGTACGTGACTGCCATAGCAGCTCACCATGATACACTGGATGGGAGACCCTCATGACAGCAAGACTGGTTCCTCAAAGGCATAAGGTATCCTCCTAGACCGTACTTGATCCCATCTTGGGATCTCTCTGTGGTCCTACCTGCTCTACAGAGAGCCCCCTTTGAGCCTTTGGAGCAAGCCAAGCTTAGCACTCTCTGTCCCTAAAGATGGCCCTCCTGGTGGCGCTCACTTCCATCAAGAGGGTGTGGGACCTGCAGGTGCTCACTTTTACCAGTGAATGCCTGGAGTTTGGGCTGGCACACTCTCACTTGATCTTGAGACCCCAGCCTGAAAACGTCCCCAAAGTTCCCATCATTCCTTTTTGGGTTCAGATGGTGAACCTGTAAGCGCTCAGCCTTGTAATTGTGGTGTCCAGTTCACGCCCTGCGCATCTATCTGGACCGCATGCAGATATTTAGATGCTCGGAGCAGACCTTTGTCTATTTTGGAGGGCAGCAGAAGGGGAAGCTGTCTCCAAGCAGAGGCTGGCCCATTGGATTGTGGATGCCATTTTTCTCGTATACCAATCGCAGGACCTGCCATGCCCCTTGGGAGTCTGGGTGCACTCCACTAGAGGTGTTGCATCCTCCTGGGCACCTGGCCTCTCTAGCAGACATATGCAGAGCTGCAGGTTGGGCTACACCCAATATCTTCGTGAGGTTTTACAACCTATGCATAGAGCCGGTTTCAACCTGAGTGTTACACGGTAACTGCAGGTAGGCCAGGCGGCCGGTTGGGTGTACCGCTTGCATTGCGCCTTTCTCCTTTTTCAAATATGAAAATATGAGCCATTTGTCCACAACAGTTCCCCATATCCGGTGAACCCCGGATGCCTCTTTAATTCTTAAGCAATGTTCAGATACAAATTCGGCAGAAGAGGTACGGCACCAGGCCCAGTACTCATTGTATTCCCCTTTTTCAGGTGAGCCCGTGTGCTCTGGCTCAGTGGTCCATGCATGGTGATTTCCACTGTTTTGTTTCCCTTTAGGTGAACCTCTCTGTAGATAGGATCCTCCTATGGTATCATTCCATATGTGTACTTCCCCGTTGGTAAGTCCAAGTGAGGTATCCCCACATGTTAACCTCCCTCTGGCAGGATGTGGTCTCCAAAGTGCTCTCCTTCATGGAGAGGGAAGAGCACTTCCCAGTGCTATTCTAGAAAGTGCTCGGTGGGAGATTGCATAACAAGCAAATTTAGAGAGGGACCACCGGTAGCCTACTTGGTTAAGTGCCTCCTCCCCCCCTAAACAGGACTAGGGAGACATCTTACCTAACTCTGGAAGATCACAATGGTGTTGAGCGCTCGCTGCGAGGCACGCAGCAGCTTGCCTGTGTCCACTCTTCCGTACCTCGTGACATGGTTCAGTGCCTGTGACATTTCCTATAGAAAACCCTAGTGTCACGACATCGGCACAATGTTGAGTAAGTGACAGACAGGGAACATCTTGGTTACTGATGTAACCTCTGTTCCCTGATGGAGGGAACGAGACGTTGTGTCCCACCTGCCACGGCGCTGAACCAGTCGCTGACATGGCCGGAACTCTCTATCGGCTCCTCAGCATAAATCTGAATGAGTGATGCACGCCTCTCCTTTTATACCCGTATGTCGAGGTCGGAGAGTGGCATGCAAATTACACTCGCCAATTTTAATTGGCCTTTTCTATTTTAAGAAAAGGTGAGTGGGGCTCTCAAGATCGAACCCCTAATGTCACTACTTCGACACAATGTCTCTGTCCATCCATTAGGGAACAGAGGTTACATCAGTAACTATCAGTAACCGCATTTGGCGGAAGACAAAACTTGTAGTCCATTATAATATCTACAAAGACAGCATCCATGCTTTTAATATGGAACTAGGCAAAGCTAGACAGTCTTTCTTCTCGAATTTTATAAACAGCAACTTAAACAACACACGCACTCTATTTGCGACTGTAGAGACTGACAAACCCCCCAAGCCAGATTCCCTGTGAACTGCTCTCAGACAGCAAGTGCAGTGAGTTTGCTTCTTTCTTCTCTGAGAAAATAAATAATATCAGAAAGGTGATCAGCACATCCTTGAGTTGTGCTGGGGTCAGACAAATCAAACCACAACCTGAGAAAGTGGTTACTTTGTCTGACTTCAAAGAAATTGATGGCAAAATTTTGGAAGAAACCGTACGGCACCTTAAAACATCAACCTGCGCCCTTGATGCACTTCCAACATCTTTTTTAAAAAGTGTGTTCAACTGTTTAAAAGCAGATCTCCTAGAAGTGATAAACTCCTCACTTCTCTCTGGGAGTTTTCCAAACTCCCTGAAAACTGCAGTTGTCAAGCCCCTCTTGAAAAAGAGCAATCTGGATAAGACCATATTAAGCAACTATAGACCGATCTCAAATCTTCCTTTCATAGGCAAGATCATTGAAAAAGTTGTCTTCAATCAACTGAACAAATTCTTGAACTCGAATGGATACTTTGACAATTTTCAATCTGGTTTCCGATCACATCACAGCACAGAGACAGCGCTCATAAAGATAATAAACGATATTCGCTTAAATACTGATACAGGCAAATTATCAGTACTGGTACTACTCGACCTCAGTGCTGCATTTGACACTGTCGATCACACCATACTTCTGGAAAGGCTGGAAAACTGGGTGGGGCTTTCTGGGATGGTCCTAAAATGGTTCAGGTCATACTTAGAAGGGAGAGGTTATTATGTGAGTATAGGAGACCATAAGTCTGAGTGGACGCCCATGACATGCGGAGTCCCTCAAGGCTCAATTCTTGCTCCACTCCTGTTCAACCTGTATATGCTCCCAATTAGCCAAATAATGAGAAAGAACCAAATGGCTTACCACAGCTATGCAGATGACACACAGATCTACTTAGCCCTATCACCTAACGATTACAGCCCCATTGACTCCCTGTGCCAATGTATTGATGAACTAAACAGTTGGATGTGCCAAAACTTTCTTCAGTTAAACAAAGACAAAACTGAAGTCATTGTGTTTGGAAACAAAGATGAAGTTCTCAAGGTGAATGCATACCTTGACGCTAGGGGTCAAACAACTAAAAATCAAGTCAGGAATCTTGGTGTGTCTCTAGAGTCAGACCTTAGTTTCAGTAGTCATGTCAAAGCAATAACTAAATCAGCATATTATCATCTGAAAAATATTGCAAGAATTAGATGCTTTGTTTCCAGTCAAGACCTAGAGAAACTTGTGCATGCTTTCATCACCAGCAGGGTGGATTATTGTAATGGACTCCTCACGGGCCTTCCCAAGAAGACTATAAGACAGTTGCAGCTCATACAGAACGCTGCTGCCAGAATTCTGAGCAAAACCAGAAAATATGAACATATCACACCAGTCCTCAGGTCTTTACACTGGCTCCCAGTTTCATTTAGGATTGATTTTAAAGTATTATTACTGGTATATAAATCACTCAATGGGCTAGGACCTCAATATATTGCAGACATGCTCACTGAATATAAACCCAACAGATCACTCAGATCATTAGAATCACATCAGCTAGAAATACTAAGGGTTCACTCTAAGCAAGGAGAGTCTGCTTTTAGCTATTATGCCAGCCGCAGCTGGAACCAGGTTCCAGAAGAGATCAGATGTGCTCCTACAGTAGTCACATTCAAATCCAGACTCAAAACACATCTGTTTAGCTGTGCATTTACTGAATGAGCACTGTGCCACTGTGTGTCCGACTGTTTGTACTGTGTTTTATTAGATTTTTTTTTTTTTTTTTCTAAACTGTTTTAATTATTCTTATTTTATTATTCTTGTTTTTTTTCTTTTTAATTTCTACTATGTAAAGCACTTTGAATTACCATTGTGTATGAAATGTGCTATATAAATAAACTTGCCTTGCCTTGCCTTAAGACATTTTTTTTTAAATATAAGAACTTTCTTACGACCTTTTTTTCTTCTTTTGGGAATACAAATTATTCTTAATTTTGTTGTTCTTAAAGCTGAAGTGCATAACTTTATTAGTGTTAAAATACTTATATCCCATCTTAATATGCAGAGACAACTATAAGTTAGCCATTCATATTTAGATGTTCTCAAAAAATTTCAACACTTTGTCTCTGTGGCGCTTTGAATATTCCTCAGATGTTTTGAGCAACATGACTCAAAAGAGACGATAACATTGACTTGAACAATGGCATGAGTTGGGGGCAGGATTTAAGCTGTTTTGAAAGCAATGTTTATTTTTTAATTTCCATTTGGTGGCGCTAGTGCACAGAAATTACATACTTCAGCTTTAAGTTAGAAATTAAGAAGAAAAGGTAGTTTCACATTTTGTGAATCCGGCCACAGGATTATTTTCAGAGAGCACTCTGTCATTCTGAAGCACCATCAAAACTCGCTGTTACTCTGAGTGTGAATGAAACCCCCTGCTGCTCTGCCATTAGGACTGGCCACAGTCCTGTCAGTCTGACTCATGTGGCTATTCATGCTTTTTTCTATGCAGCAAACACCTGCAACAGATACAAACTATAATAAGAATATCTTTCTCATTCTCAGCTCCACAGGTTTCTGCCTTATTCTGACCTGAATCGTCATTCATCTCAAGTATTTCCATGCACAAAAACCTGTATGAAAGAAAAATCACAAAGTACATCTATATTGTTTCTCCTAGACAGCAATGAGTGTGCAAATGGACACTGAAATGGACCAGAAACTGTGAGTGAAAAGCTGTTGCACTTGTTTCCCACTTCTCGTGACACAACTGGACCTTCTTTGACAACTGTGGCAGGGCAGAGGGCTAATCAAGCCTCAGAGAGGGATAAAGGCCAATCGCAGAGGATGGTGCGGGAGAGAGAGATCGTTTACGGACATGTCCGTCGTCTTATGTGTTTGTCTTTTGAGTTTGACATTAAACCTTTATTTGTATGTTAAGCCAGTTTCTCGCCTCTTCCTTGCCCGTGAGGGCAAACTTCTTTACATTGTTGCCGAAACCCGGGAAGGAAGAGGGATACACCGTAGCAGAGTTCTCGCCACTACCGTCCACCCCAATGAAGCAGCCGCAGCCATTTGCCCGGGGACGAGGAGCCCAGCCGCCTGGAAGCGGATCAACGACCGCCGACCGCGAGGGGAGAAGGGGCTCCTAGCCGACCGCCTGGAGCGAGGAAATGCTGCTGCCAGGGGCGGAGGAGACCCCTTCTAGACGCAGAAACGTGGCGGGGTGAAAGACCGCTGACCGCGAGCGGGGAGGGGCTCCGAGTCCGACCGCCTGGAGCAAGGAAACCACTGCCAGGGGCGGGGAGACCCCTTCCGAGTCCCCGAAAACGCGGCGGGGCGTTTCATCTGCCAGTGGCTGGAGAGCTATCTCAGATCCATCCGGAGGGGCGAAGCTGCCGTTTGGTAGAGGGTGGAGGAGTGGCCGAGAAGCAAGCTACGGCGTATCGGAGAACCGGCGAGTAAGTGTCTTTTTTTCATCTCTCTCTCCTCTCTCTCTCACTATTGCTCTGCGTTGGCCTTTTCCCTCTCTTTTAAATTGTAGTGTTTTTTTGGGGGGGTACTACACTGTTACAGGAAGGGGCTCCCCAGCCTGAAAGAATGAGGGAGGAATGTGGCAGGGCGGAGGGTGGGGCCGGGTCGTGATCCTACACACCTGGTCCCATATTAGGCTAATCAAGCCTCCGAGAGGGATAAAGGCCGATCGCAGAGGATGGTGCTGGAGAGAGAGATCGTTTACGGACATGTCCGTCATCTTATGTGTTTGTCTTTTGAGATTGACATTAAACCTTTATTTGTACGTTAAGCCGGTTTCTCGCCTCTTCCTTGCCTGTGAGGGCGAACTTCTTTACAACAACATACGGATATGATGTAAACACACATGGACGAATGATGTATGCCTGCATTTTCGCTCCAAATCTGACCCGATACCTCAAATTTCCTCAAAATAAAAATTATTATTGTAGGCTTACTGTAGTGAATCAGGGTAAGACTAGGACATGGATTTGAAAAAATGTTATGTACTCACTCAATAATTAACTTTTGTTAATTGTACCCAACAAATCTTACATAGGGTAAATTTAATGCAGATCGCTGAAGAAACTGAAATTAAACACTAACAATGAGTGCAGCTGATGCACATGATGCTTCTTAACTACAACAATCCCACAAGAGGAAAAATATACAGTGTGCATACACATAGAGATAGTCACTTGGAATCAAATAATAAATCATATCTTTTAAATGTGCTGCCCGGCATTAGCATAATCATGGATTTGAATTTGCATGTAGGATGGGAATTGAAGATCGGATTTATATCCGTTTGGCAGAGACACGTTGATGTGAACAAGTGTAAATGGAATGTGTTATTCAATCAGATACCAGTCCGATCAGTAAAAATGCATGAAGTTACCAAGTGTCAGATCTCAGTCTATATAGTAATCTCATATGTGTAGCATTTCATAAAAGATGTGTCTTAGACTTTCTTGAAATTTGCCAACATATTGCACCTCTGTAATAAAAAATCAGAGATAAAAAATAAATTCTCATCAAATTTTTCCAAGACATTTGCATTTACATTTAATCATTTAGCAGACACTTTTATCAAAAGCACTTACAAATGAGGAATACAACAAAAGCAATTTATCCTAGGCAGACAGAAACATGAAAGGTGCACCCATACACAGTTCCAGAATTGCTCAGCTGAATACAAATGTATGAGCTTGTACAGAGATATAGCTGAGATACCGTAAGACAAAAGTGAGAGAATGGAGAGGAGCCACATTATTATACAGCTCTATATTCATACTGTATATCAACATTTGTCTCGTTTGTTACTATTATTATTTCTTTATTATTATTATATTTATTAATATTATTATTTATTATTTTAAGGAATTTTAAGAACATCTTTCTGACACAAAGTTGGTACATATCTAAAAGATTTCTTGAACTGTGAAAGAGCAACCACTGAAACTCTCCGCTATGCCCTTTGTACGAATTGTCCCTCTAATGATGGAGGTGACAGTCAAATGTCACTCTTACTTGATGCATCTTGATTCAAAGGAGACAGTCCAATGGGAACTCGGGCAGAGGGAGTTTATTCCACAGGTCTATCTAGAAACATCTGTTTAACCACTAATTAAAGGAATGTAGCAGGTGTCACCTGCACCCCAGCAGTTTGGGGGCACACCTGGTTGAATTAATTTGATCCAAAGTGGTTTAGACAGGGCTCCCTGCACTCCGGTGTAGTACATACTAAATACGCATTAGGCTACTGAAACTGAGCACCCGCTTAGCTGGAGTTCTAGAGTTGCTCCATGCAACTGCAAACAGGCATTTCATTCTGGTAGAGGCCTGTATCCTAATGCTGACCCTTAGGACTATGTTAACAATGAGGAATGGGGCAAGCGACGTATGTTTAAACAGACCAAGCTATTTAGATCACCTGTGGTTATAGTAGAACATAGGACTGGCATTGTAAGTGTAGCTGCTAGTGTTAAAGACCTCATGAAATCACTTAATGAGCACAGTTTTCTGTTTTATGTTTATGTATTTCCTATTGAAACTGGAAGTCTGAGCAGTTAAATTTAAAGGGCTTGTCACAATTTATTTACTATTAGAGGGACATTTTCATAATAGAGAGCATCTGATTGGACAAAAATCTGTGCAGTGCAAAATGAGTTATCAATATGTTTGGTCCATTTTCCTGGAAGAGAAAGACTGTACGTTTGAAATGCAAATAGCTGCTAAAAGTGAATTTTAACAAAAAAGATTGTGTTAAACTTTCTAGAGGTCATGGTTTATTTTTTCAAATATTATATTTATTGTTATGTTTATATATTATTATTCTTGTATATTTACAATTGTATTTATTATTTGATTTTGACAAGTAATTTTCCACCCATGTAAAGAAGTAGAAGTAGAAGTGAAATGTGTGCCGATACAATCGCTGTTAATACTAGCCCTGATTTGTGAGTCAGTAGATGAAAATTATTAACGGAGCATACATCCAAGTTCTGCCGAGAATCACGTTTTCTATGCATATAAAGGAGTGTGCCGCTGTCATAGAAATATGCCTGACATTCATCAAGGATGCTGTTAATGCACAAAAGAATGTAATTTTTAATTCTTCTAATTCATTGCGTACAGTCCATTTACACTACCAACTTCTTATGAATGTCCTGTCTTTGTTTAAATTGTTGGTGCTTGAGGGAATGGACTATATAACAGGACACAGAAGCTGGAATAACCAGAGAAGAACCTCAGAAATACATTGCACTTGGTCTAGCCTTTTTGCGTGTTGCCTGGGCAATTTTGCCAAACCCACTTGCGTCTAAATTTCATGGCCATGCCCATTGGATTTGTGCTTATTACTTAAGGTATTGCTCTGCGCTTAACGTTTGCACTCTTACAACAACGTGCATTTTATTCACTTTTCTACAGAAGCTCAAAGAGGCCTTGCGTTATTATTTTTTTTCTGTCTCGTTTTCTCGTGATCTCGACATAACAAAAAGTTGTTTTCTCGTGATCACTACTTAATTTTCTTGTGATCTCGACATAACAAAAAGTTGTTTTCTCGTGATCTCGACATAACAAAAAGTTGTTTTCTCGTGATCTCGACATAACAAAAAGTTGTTTTCTCCTGATCACTACTTAATTTTCTTGTGATCTCGACATAACAAAAAGTTGTTTTCTCGTGATCTCGACATAACAAAAAGTTGTTTTTGCCTTTAATTTTCTATACAGTTTTTAATTGACCTACAAGGTTTGAAGGACAATGAGAGATCCTTGGCAGAAAAGTACAATTTATTATATATAAATGTAAAGTTATGTTAATTCATTACACTTTGGTTATAAAAAAAATTCACCTGCCCTATCCAAGAGTCTTCTAACCAGTCACCTTTCACATAGGCTAAATCAAACATATTACTAAACGCCAGGCAGCACATCACAAACACTAAATAAATGCATTTTCATCAATATAGCAAGACTCGCTTTCTTCTGCACTCAACAGGCGTCAAGAACTGCAATATGCGCGCACTTGACCGCAGTCATGCAGACGTCCCGGCCCATCAAGTTGGCTTGCAATGAAATTGACCAAACATTCAGGGTCACTTTATTGTCTACGACAAAGTTGTAAACGTGATGGTCTTCTTCTAAGGTGTCTGACACTAATCTGGAAGTTGTCAATGACAGAGAGACATACAGCTATTTCAACTTGAGTGAGTCATTGATCAAAGTAATGATGTATTCGGTCATCCATTTTGCAACAGTGCGTTTAGCTGTTGCATCCAGATAGCCTTATTGAAAACAACTTTTTGTTATGTCGAGATCACGAGAAATTTAAGTCGTGATCACGAGAAAACAACCTTAGTTATGTCGAGATCACGAGAAAACGAGACAGAAAAAAAATAATAATGCAAGGCCTCTTTGAGCTTCCGTACTTTTCAGCACCATGGCTGTTTATGAATTTATAAACACTTATTTTTCACTTTATTACTCACACCCTTCTATGTTATTATCAAGAGTGTAGGCTTGGTTTGAAAGTTGGTAGGGACATATTATCAGGCTAATATTCGAAATGTTGCTATTAAGAAAATGCGAAATAACATTATTTCTTAATATAGCATGTCTCATTTCATATTTCTTTGCCTCACCATATTAAATATTATCCAGACTGTTTTGATAATGTAGTAGAGATATGCATGTGACAAACATAAGATTAATGTATCAAAACCAAGTTCTATTGTTTTCAACAAGATTTATAGTACATATTATAATTGTATCATGAAGTGACATTCTGTCAAATGTATTATTCAGCACTAAACAAATGAAAATCTAAACAAACGGAGGGCTAATAACAAGTTGCATGTGCAAAGTGTCAAAGATAAAAAAAAAAATATGGGGAGAATTGAGCATTCAACTCTCTCACAATGGGCGGCTCCAGGGCTGGGCTATCGGGGCTTAAGCTACGAATGTTTTCTGTAAAGCCCCGAATGTGTTGATCAACTTTTTGTAGTGACATCATAAGTACCAGAGCTTGGGTATCAAGTTGATATGAAAACATATTACATTTTATTATTTTAACATTACATTTTAAAGTTAGGTATATGCTGTATATAAATGAAAGATTCCTGTCTTTCTATGGAATTACAACACCAAATACAGACATAATTCAGTACCCACGAGCTGTCTTGTCGGCAGCTGCTTTGCAGCTCTCATGTAGCATAACCTTTGTGTAAGCATCCAAGAAGAGAGTTTACGGCTGTGTATTGCTGAGTTGGTCCATCCAGATGCAGGAAGTACCAAATATTTAGATGTGTAACCCTGAAAACAAGGAGTAATATATACAGATGTTTCAATGAATTTGCTAACTTTAAACTCATGAGCCAGGACATTTGCTTGCATAGCAAAACACTTTATTAATACGCAATACAATAAACATAGCAAACTTTAGGTGATCTAGCTATTATTTTTCATCTCTAGTACCTATTTAGCCTGTTTACAACCTATACCAACCTATGCGCCAGATGAATCAATGACTGCATACAGTCGTACACAATGTGTGTCAAACTATGAAAGCCGAAAGGGACAAAATAGTGTTTTTTTTTAAATCACATTTTACAGTATAGATGTTAAAAGCATGCAATTTATGATCTTCGAGCATATCTAAGACAAAAGTTAGTGATACTTTTTTAGTTTACAATCTAAATAACTCTTCATAGATGTATTCCGATTTTTATTATAAATATATTCTGATATTTCATCAAAGTATGTCCCCATATACATAGAGGTATGGGCTAAGCCACGAATGTCCACTATTCCTGTAATGCCCCTGTCTCACACATGCCAATATCATCACAGAAACACACACACATACCAGAAGCAAATTTTCTGCTCCATCCATCTTTATAAACTTTATGGATAAATACATGAAACTACATTATGCAATTTGATATGTCCTGCAGCACAACTGACTCTAACATTCTTAATTTGGGATGGCAATCATTTCTTCGTCCAGTTATACTTGCATTTGAAATCCTGCACGTTTGTTCCACCTCATTATCTGAAGTCACTCAATTACAAATGTGTCTTCCTCAAGCAGGCATACAAGCAGAATCCTCCATTGGGCCATATGCAAGACTCTTTATTTATTTTCTTTACTTAGACAGGAAACAAAAGTATACTTGTTTAAAATTATTAATTATTAAAGGATTGTACTTAAAGAAATCCTTGTGTGATCACCAGAAAATGTTTTTTTGTTTTGTTTTTTTAAATCTCCATGCAGTAATCACTAACAACTGTGATTGGTGCATTCTGAACAGCGTTGAGAAAAGTAACAGATCCCATGTGATGCCGTTTATGCGCTGCTTCCTCCGATGTCTGATGTTGTTTTTGCTTGGAGACTTGCATAAGTAATGAGGAACCTGCACATTCGACCTCATTACTTATGCAAATTTGGGAAATATTTGGGGGTGTTATTCAACATTCAAAAGTAATAATTAAAAGCAATTAAAAGTATAGTTATCTTTCAAGTTCTGTTTAATGTCATGTCGGTTTATGTTATGACAAGGATTGCTCTTTTTAGTTACCATGAATGACATGGTGTCCCTTGTTAAAGGCTATTTAAATCTCTCTCACTAATAATGGTTAATATATCCTTTTGTACACAATAGTGCCTAGTGGTAGGAATCTGTAATGTCATTTGAACTGCACACTTACAATAACTTTCATTTTCTGGCTTTTGTTTGCATTATAGTACTCTGTATGCGGCAAACTTGTCTAAATAATGGTCTTGACATTTCCAATTTTCTGAAAGTTGGTAAGGACATGTTCCTGCCATCCTTATCTTAATCTATGCCTTTGATTATTACATCAGAACACTTTTACTCTAATGCATACATTTTTGCTTGCATTACAGACCCAGCTTCATTTACACACTTATTCCATTGGGATTAACTTCACTCACCTGATAGAGTGATGGACTTTGGACTCGGAGACCGATCCTCGAGCCCAGCCAAGGACGCTCAGATTGAAAGTGAAGCTAAAGAGCTAAAGAAGCTTAATTAATTGGTTGCTTTAGTAAATGTGCTTTCAATGTCAAATTTGCTTTTTAAACACTATTGGTGTAAGTTATGTTTACATTTTTTAGTTAGGGAGCTACTCATTAAAATATTCACCTTCAAAACTTGGTCTGATTACAACATCAATTGACTTGATTTTTTTCACTAGGAAACCGCAAACGTGTAAGGACGTTTTGGTTTGCAAAATGCTGCCATTTCATGAGGTCAGGCTGGAAGTTTTTTTTTTTTTTTTTTTACTCAACAAATGTAAAATAATGTCAAAGACAAAAATACTTTAAAAGTAATTATGTTACAGTAATTAGTTTCTTTGTAAATAGATTACACCCTAGACTGATGACTAGAATCCAGATTTCCTGGGGTCCTTAAGTACACCAGGTTTGTTATGTTTACTCTTTTAAAGCTTTCCTTTTTGTGATTTCACAGTGCGTTTAACTTTAGGACCTCCATTTGTTACCTCTACAGGGTATCTCCCATGTCTATTAAGAATGACCATAGAACATTGCAACCCTTAACCTTTAATAGTTTTTATGCATTCATAAATTGCCTTCAAGATGCACAGGGGCACTGCAGTGGTCATTACTTACACTGACAGGTTGCAGCTTCAGAGGAACACGGGGATGCATCCCAACGTAGTGGGATGGATTCCATCAAACACTTCAAATACAGATTGTGCTCCATTAGAGCTTATTAGAAATAATTTGTAAGCATATTGACCTGCTTTTGTTGAGGACTAGAGGATTAAAGGGGGAAAAAATAAAACAAAAAGTCAATTCTGGCACGTGATCAGGATTATCGATGCCCCGGTGTTGTTTTGTCATTGAGTTCGCAAACCTTTGGTTTTAACATCTGCCAGGTATGCACGCTATGTCAATTTGTCTTGAATGCAGCCTGAGGAAATACTGTGCATTCTAGTGCACTGGTTTCTTTTGTGCCACAATAATGCATTAATTTCATGAGTCAACAGGCTATGACTGGCGGCTTATGTAGAACTAAACAGTGTTTAATTGGATTCTGATCCCTGGCAACACTACTGCAGGGCTGTTTGCCTTTTTTTTCCTTAGCTTTTTTCCAAAGCACCTAGAGCATAATGGAGGTGATTACTCCCCCCCTCTGGTGGCTTGGTGGCAGGGTACTGTGAGTCCCTAGGAAGGTGCTGTTTACGGTCACACTTCACATTGTCCTGAAGCCCTGGAAAAGCGCATGGCAGCTGTGTTGATGCTGCTAATACTGTTGGTTGCTTCCTCGGCACTGTGGAGGCCAACTAGGTGTCATGCAGGGATTAACCTTAAACTGATTACTACCACAAAGATCATCTCCTGCCTGTGTAACATGCTTAGGACACAGTTCATTTCATAACCCATGAGTGAAATCTCAGGAATGCCTTATAAACAGTGGAACTTTCCACATACTTCTAGAGCACGGGTCATCAACGTGGGGTCTGTGACATCAAGGGGCCCGTGGCGGTACTGCAAGAAAGATTCCCCAATTGTTCTTTAATGTCAAACTTTTTTTTATTTTTAAATGCGTTCAACAAAAACACAATATTAGATTAACATATACCACAAATAACAGATTTAGTGTCCCTCCCACAGTGAAATATATTAAATCAAATTAAAATGTAATATGAAAGTATATGTCTCTGCTCATCCATAATGATTATTTGAATGGCCTTGCAATGTAGGTATCATGTAAATACATTAACATGGAACTGTATGCATGGAATTAGGCCATACTTAAAATAAAACACTCAGGTTTATACAATATGTAATGGGATCAACTGCTCCATCTCTCTATCCACTAAAGGGGACCTTTATATAAACATACTTACTGTATACAGTAAATATACAATTAATATGAGAAAAACAACCTGTGTCAACAAAGAAAAACACAATTGCATAGATAACTTTTTCAATTTAGTTTCTTGTTGTTTCCTGCAACTAAACAGTGATCTTATCCAACAATAAAGGGATAGTTCAACCAAAAATGAAAATTCTCTCATCATTAACTCACTCTCATGCCATTCCAGATGTTTATGACTTGCTTTCTTCCGCTAAACACAAACAAATATTTTTAGAAGAATATCTCAGCTCTCAGTATGGACCTTGCATTGTAGGTCCATACAATGCAAGTGAATGTTGGCCAGAACTTTGAAGGCCCTAAAAGCACATAAAGCAGCATAAAAGTAATCCAAACAACTCCAGTTGTTTAATTAATGGGTGAAAAATAGACCTTTTTACTCTAAATTCTCCTCCTTGCCCAGTAGGTGGCAAAATGCACAAAGAATGTGAATCGCCAAAAGCAAAAGAAGAAAGTGGAAGTGAATGTGGAGGTTCTTGCTAAAAAAGGAATTATACTAAATATCCCTTTAAAGGTTAGTGCTCTATCAAGTTTTAAATCAAAGAATAGTACCTCCCTACCTTAAACCTTAACCTAAGTGATAGTCAGAAAAATTAGTTGTAACATGAAAAACGCAATTGCTGAAGACTCCACACCATTTTGTGGTATGTCCACATGTTCTTGAGGAGTCATACCCTGGTCCTTTGATTTGCAAGTGTAATGCTCTATCAGTTGAGCTACTGCACAATTTGATTGTGCTAAAACAAGCTTCTTAATGTAGTTGGCTATTTATGCAAATGTTAAAATGCCTTACCTTACAAGTTATGCACTATAGTAAAAGAGTTTAGATCTCATGAAATAGTATTGTGTGATGAACATGGCAAAAAGTAAATGTTTCTGAACTTCATAATCTGCAGTTTAACTCGTGATTTGTGTGAAAGGGCATACAATTCATTGTTGTTTTTACAAAAATGTAGGTATAATAATGTGATTTTATGAGACCTGGTTTCAGCGGTCCTAAGCAGAGCTAGAAGTTCAAACTTTGTTGTTCAAAACTATTAAAGCCAAGTCCCCTCTTGTTGATAAACATAGGTTAAGGGGTTTCCTAGATAGTGGCAGGGAGAGGGGGTTCTCCAATGATGTGTGCCCAGGACCCTCAAAGCACCCTAATCCAGCCCAGGCTTTTCATTACTTGCACACCTCATTTCATAAAATAACGATTTTAGTGTCATTGCAATTTTCAGTGTAGAAATGTTTCATAAATGTATGAATGAGACATTAGAACAGGGATATGGAACTCTAGATATATTAAAAAAGCACCTGCCTTTCTCCTAATAACTAATATTACTCCTTTAAGTACAAACAAATCTCAAGCTATAAAATGCATTGCACTGTATAAGAAACTATCCATTCCATTAACAACCACTTCAAATCCACTGCAGAAGCCTTTCTTTTTATGAAATTTTTCATCTGCAGCAAAAAGGTAGAGCCAATCACACTACTCCAGGAGGCTGAACCCTGCCCTACAGGAGGAGGATGGGGCAGAGGAAGGTGAAGTGCTGTAGTGTGCTTGGGAAAACAGCCAGAAGGTGATGTGAGTGCTGACAGCCTATGGACAGGCATCATCATCATCAGGCCCTCGACCTTCAACACGGCCCCTCCCTCCCTCACCTCCCCACAGTGTGAGAGACATTTGAATAATAAATTCTCCCTTCCTGCAGAGACAATCCAACCTCCTCTTAACCAGGGTTAAACAAGTACAGTGTGCGCACCACAGTATGAATCATGTTTACCACAGACCGGCACCACGCACAAACATGCACTGCAAGCACAAATGAGGTCACATGGGTCAGTTATTGCTTTTAAATTTTCTTCTAAATGTCGACAAAGATAACGCATTGTTTCACTTGCCATTGCTACAAGCAGGCCATTACCTTTCTCAGAATTCATGTCACAACATAAGAGTATTTTGTAATCCAACGGAAATATCTTAACAGGTTAACAAATATGAAGAAGGACTAGAACAATAACAACGACTGAGCATGACCAGTCAAACATTTAGACTTTCTAAATCAGTGGCTCTCCACTCGTGTGTCATGACCCAAAAATGGGTTGCAGGTCTGTTCTGACAGGATTGTGGAATGCAAGGATAAAATAATAGACTGATCTCACAGTGAATTTGGAAATAGTAGGTTGAATTTTCTTGAACTAAACTCGTTGTGTGCTTACCGAAATTCAACCAGTGGCCAAAATGGGAATTGTTTTGAATGTAAGGGCACATGTGAGCTCCGGTTTCCAGGTAAA
Organism: Moxostoma hubbsi; assembly: GCA_032164185.1. NCBI lineage: Eukaryota > Metazoa > Chordata > Actinopteri > Cypriniformes > Catostomidae > Moxostoma > Moxostoma hubbsi. Next base: position 18,399,030 of record JAVLUX010000007.1, read on the forward strand.
ATGCCCACAGAGATACACCAAAAACTAAGCCATTTGTTTTGAGCTGTTAAGGATGTAAAACAGTGATTTGAACAGATTTGAAATGTTGCAAAAATGTCTGATTGGAGATGGCGCTAGTCAATAAAGGCCCAGAAATACTTCATACGAAATCGAAAAACTAATGGGTGTGACATAATTTAGAACAAAATCTGGCCAAAAAGAAAGTGTTTTTGGGTTTCTTTTGGTGGTTTGTAACAGCTCGCTTGGGTAAATTTTTAGGAAAACTTCTAAACGGCTGCTAAACATCTTCTTAATGCCAATGGGCCACATCATCGGTAGGTGTGACCTGAAGCTCCACATACTACTTTGTTTAATTTATTAAGTCAGTATTCAACATGAACACACCATCTTGTAGAGTTATTAGTGAGCTAGTGCAAATGTACCTACATCTGTATGATCATTCTCATAGAGACATTTTCCAAGACAATGTCATGCAATCTTTATTTAATTAGTCTACAAAACTAATCAAATCTACTCAAATACTTTCATGTTCCAATTCATTCATGTGCCATCTGCAGCAAAAGCCATTCACACATCTGCCCAAAGTAAGATATGCCTATCATCATTCTTTTGCCTGTTTTCTGAACATTAACAATTTTATACACCCATCTTTGCAGTTGTGTCAGTGTCATCATAAATTACAGTAACATAGTATAACCGGCACATATTATGGCTGCATATAGTGTGTTCGCGCATTAGCGTCATGAATTCACAATGTTAACAAGACAAATTAAACATTATCTACTGCATATATATTACTTTAAATCATCATTGAATGGTTAAAACAGCTTCTTTTACGGACAGTGACTTCTCCTCAAAGCATGAGGCAAAAAGTCATTGATAACACACTGATTAGTCATTGAGGTTTTACTAAGCATCCTTATATACCTCTAAACGCCTCCCACAATGGTGTGGCCTGTGTCTGAATGTTCGCAAACAGTATACCGTTGCTCAGCTGCTTACAACTTCTTTTTAACCCTGAACGAAGAACAAAGAAGAACTTCTCCAGAAGTATATTGGGGCCTTAAGTCTGCATTATGAGGCCGATGTCAGGGTACTGGAACATTTGGAAGCAACATGCAGACTTCTCACGTGATCATCTTGAAAACAATGCTAAGTGAAAATAATAAAATGCAACTAACCATATAATTGTTCATAGTTAGGAAACAAACTAAATAGGCTTATCAAATTTGATGTTGTCAAAGGTTGTGCATTCATTTAAAGTCAACTGGATCTTGGTAGAAGCTTACACAGGCGGGTGGGATGGGTGGGACATGTCCCTACCTCTTTTTGCCTTTGCTAATTTTGTTCCCACCACTTTTTGTAATAGCTTTCGTCAGGTAACATCAAAGCAAACAGATGTGTCTCCGCTCATGAAATACAAGCACAAACATGCAGATACAATCTTTGATCGTAAAATTTAAATACAATTAAAATTTATATTACGGAGGATTAGAACCCGGAAGTCCTTGAAATAGTTGCAAAAACTTTACCATACCAGTCATAGTGGCTTAAAGATTACTGATCCATGTATTAACAAAATCACAATACTGACAGTTTTAGACGTACGGATCAAGTTATTAAATTAATAATGTGAAACATTTATTGGAGCTCCTGAATTGTGTAACAGTTGAAGTTTTTCCGCAAATACTGCTTGAGGGGTGACATGATGTTCTGGGTACACGCATGAATACGTTGTTGTCAGCGCTCAGAGCGGTTCACATTAGTGGTCCATTGGGTTCGGTTTAGTCTTTCAATTAGGACTTTGGGTTGGGGTTTGTAATTTCTTAAAAAATATACAGGACTTCTGAACTTGTTTTGCCCACAAGTTAGGGGCCGTTCACACCAAACGTGTTTTTGTGTGCGTCTGCTCTGAATTTCCATTGTTTACCTATGTAAACATGTGCTGGACGAACATCCTTGACTGCTGCACCATGTTTCTTCAGTATCTCAGGCAGGACCGGCACATTTTTAGACAAGTTAAAAATAACTTCAGGTCTCAAAAACGCATACCGAGACACCTGCATTCTGTTTCATTTGTTGCACTATTAATTTTATTTTAGCACAGGTGTCACAAATATTTCACGGTCTGATCAAATTCAGGTTGCAAAGAGGTGACTTACACTGTTTAAAATTATTCCAGATTATTCTGCACCAAGCAAAGTTTCAGTGCTTGATAAACGGCATTGTTTTTCCCGCTCTAGTGTGCTGATGGGCTGCCATGCCTTATATGTTTATTGTAACAAATGATGCCTACGATGCTAACATAAAATACAACCTTTTGCAACATGGTGAACAATACACTAAAGCATCAGAATATAAACTCCAGATGAAAGTAAAGTAAATAAGACAGACATATATCACTATTGTACTATTGTAAATCAAAATCCTTGAAGTAATAATAATGTAAAAATACTGTATCATACTGTATTATAATGAAAAACTGGACAACAATGAATAAATGTTGGGATATAATAATAATAAATAACAGCTGAATTGCAAAATGTTAATTAGTGAAGTTTTGCACACCCTGTTCATAAAAAAACATAAATATATGTAGGTAAATATTTATTTTTTTATCGCTGTATTGTTGAAAAAACTGGAAAACATGCATTAATTGTCTTGAACTAGAAGTTTCTTTGATTAAACATTTTGAATATACTTCAACGGCTGAAAGGATGAATTTAAAATTATGATTTAAAATCAATTTCATGCAATTTGTTAAGCAAAATTTTCTAAATTGGGCCCCGGGTTGGTCGGTTGCTTGGGGCCTCAGAAATTGTAAACCCTCTCCTGCACCCTGAAGTAAAAGGCTATCTGTCTAACATACAAAGACACAGTGGGAACAGGAAACCACTTTTGCAGTCTGACGTAAAACCTCTCTGTTATTACACATATTTGAAGTTTTTCATCGAGCAGATACGGGCTTAAAACGGCAATGCAACAAAATTGATTTGTCTGTGTTTCTTGTATTCTGGACTGTATGTGGATCTTAAATCATTATATTTGTCACAGAAAATGGCCCTTTCCAACATATACAGTTTTATTATGATATAATTGCTGCATAAGTCTTGCATTTCTCATTATAAAAAACATTAGGTATCCTAAAAAGATTGAATAATGTGGGAAAATCTAAATTAACTAATTTTTCAAGCCCGCAATATCATTTAATATGACTGCATAAATCTGACTACACCAAAAAGTAATTTTCATGGGTCAGAAGTATCAACAATTAGCTCATTAGTTTATCTACTGGATATGACTTTGAAGTAGTTTCGAGAACCAAGTAAATACCATGGCAAATTAAATCAAACTATCCCTTGTATTTATTTAAGTAAATATTTTTGTTAATCCTACTAAAATTTAAAGGAATATTCCAGGTCCAATACAAGTTAAGCTCAATCATCAGCAAATTGTGCCATAGTATTGATTACCACAAACAATAATTCATACTCATTCCTCCTGTTCTGTAAAAAAAAAAAAAAAAAAAAAAAAAGCAAAAATAAAGGTCTTTATTAGGCACTTATTAGGTGTGATGCACTTACAAAAAAAGTGAATGGGGCCAATTTTTTGAGGGTTTAAAGCAGAAATGTAATTTTATAAAAGCCCTTTTTTTCATGAATTCTACTGTTAATGAAATTGTTTTTTTAAACATATTTTTTTTTTTTAAATCAAAAGTTGTGTTTGTTAACATTAGTTAATGCACTATAAACTAACATGAATTAACAATGAACAATTGTATTTTTATTAACTAACATTAACAAAGATTAATACATGCTGTAAAAATATAGATATTGTTCTTTCTAATTTGATACATAATGCATTAACTAATGTTAACGAATGAAACCTTATTGAAAAGTGTTGCCATTACATTGTCATGGCAACAAAGTTGCAAAATTGGCTATAACATTACACAGAAAATTTTAGTAAACAATTTTATCACACTGTAGTCATGTTAACCTTTAAACCCATACCTTGGGTCTTTAAAGACTCGGGACCACATTCCTCCCCCTGTAAATCACCCATTTTGGCCCACACCTCTTTAGCATTCTTCAATGTCACTGCTGTAAATAGTGTAACAAAAAAGTCAAAATTGTAACACATTTTTTTGAATAATGGTTTAAGAACCAAAAGTGTATAGGCTCTTTAGAGACTCAAGGTATGTAAGAGTGTCTGTTTGTTTGTTTTTTCGCACATCCATAAATATTTTTTTTTATAATTATTTCATATCTATTTAAGTTTACAATCACAGGATATCTATTTCTTTGTTATTACAAAATAAATGTGTACTATATTCATACAAATAAACACTGTATCATGTTGACCCTGTGCAAAAATGAACAATCAACAATGGCAAATTATCAGCATTTTATATTCGCGTACACATCCATAATATCAAGGTGGCACTAATGTTTCAGTGATTGACTTTATTTACTTTTGACATTACTATTTGATGAAGAAACAACATGGAAGTAAACTATAGCAAGTACAACACATGAAAATTATGACATGAATATTAGCATTTGGGTGTACTACTGAAATTATGTAAGTTCTTCTTCTGTTTAGACTCAATAAGTCCCTGAGAAAATACATATGTGTAACGTATTTGTAACGTGTATCTCATGTATAGATTATGTGTTATGTGTAGCTCAATATGTGTTTGACAGCCTGTTGCATCTCATGAAATTTCAGTGTGAAAACAACGAATCCTGTTCTTGGTTTGCCCATCTATTTGATTAATGAACATAAATAAAACATCAAAATATATAAAAAAAAAAATTATTTTATTATTTTCTAATTGTCTTTAGACACATATTCAAATATTTAGACAATTTGACACTATGAGTCTCTAAAGACCAGAATATGTAATAGTGTTTGGGGAAACTACCATGCACCAAGGGTTAAGACGCACATTGTTAATGTCTTGATGCTATACTTCTGAAATAGTGAGTATTTTAATGTTTACAAATTGGCCCCATTCACTTCAATTGTAGATGCCTCACTGAAACAGATTTTTGCTTTTTTTTTTTTTTTTTAAAGAAAAGGAGGGATAAATCGATTTTTTTTTTTTTTGTGGTGATCAACATTATGCCACAAATGCTGTTGATTGAGCTTAACTAATATTGAACATGGAATATTCCTTTAATCCTAAAGTAGTATGTGATGACATTGATGTAACCATTTTATATATTCTACACATAAAACAACAACTGGCAACAACAACAGTTCTCACCTCCATTAAAATCTCATGTATAACCTCTCTCTGCCAGCATACCGCTTCACAGATCATCTAGCTGTGCTAATATCGGATTCTTTAACAGCTGGCTCTTTCCACAGAGCAGTCTGCTCAATGGCCATGGGAGAAATCAAGTGTAAATTAAAAAACAAACAAAGGCTGTCATTTAGGACGCGTACGAAATGGATTATCGCATCGAAGATTGTCCTTCAATTCTAGCGGTCAATTTTTGCTCCATACCACATCCACAAACACTTCTGAAGCAATGCTGATCTAAAAGATATAGCTGCATTACATCCGCAATACATCTAATCATAAGTTTATAAACAGGCAGGTTATGTGAAAAGATCAGCAGAAGAGAGGCTTGAGCTAATTATTGTTATTCCCTACATTGTGCTCCTCAGAAATCATCTAAAAAATGCTAATTAGCTACACATGCCCGGAAAATGTACATTTTTTTATATAATCAGAGGCAAAGAAGCACATTTTATGGAGTCACGTGATGCCATGCGAGTAAATTGTGAGCTCTGTCCACTTTGCTAGTTTTTTATTATTTTTATTTTCTCATATGGCTCCCAAGTAAGCTGACTCGCTGAGCAAACACTCTACCATCTGAGGAAGCTCGATGGCATTTTTGTCTCTTTTTGTGTTGGTTCCACCTAGTGGCTGGAGTTGTTTTGTGTAGTAACACTCCTTCAAGAAACTTTTGCATCAACGAAGGGTCGCTTTTACACTGATGTTCCTGGCCAAATTGAGAATAGATACTAAGGATGGCCACAAAATATTTACATGCCCACAACAAGTGATGTCTTTCATAAAATCAATGGACTGAGGAAGTCATGGTGTGTTTCTCACGTGCCTCCAAGTGAGCTGTCTTGCTTTAAATACACTTGATCGTCCGAGGAAGCTGGGTGTATTTTTGGTTTCTTTTTGTGCTGGTTCCGTTAGCAGCTGGAAACTGTCTCGAACATACCTTTGAGACAGTTTTGTGAATGAATCTACACAGTCTTTGTGTTTATTCTGCCCATTGGATGGAGTTTGTTTTGTAGATTATTTTCTGTTATGTAATTCTGTCTCCAAAATTTGTACAGAAGCAAAGGACTTGAGAAATCCGTCGGCAAAGTTGTCACAGAGAATCTTGTATGCGAACATGGACTTTTTGAGTTTAGAGGGATAAACACCAGTCGGCACTGTCGTGCACAGGGTTAATGCGCACATTTCTCTTTTTTGTTTGTTTGGTTTGGGGGGAAGTTCTGAGTTTGATTGTTGCACTAATGTTGGAATGTGGTCTTTATCATTTTATTTTTGACACACAATCTATTTTTTTTCTAATATGTCAAAATGTCAAATGTTAATATTAGTGTATTGTCTCTCTCCACGTGGAATGTGAATGGGCTGGGGCATAAAACAGAGTGAAGTTTATTTCTTTTCTTAAATGTAAGAAATATGATATAGTGTTTCTTCAACAAACACATCTTTCCCCGCAGGATGATGAAAATTTGGGAAGATATGGTGTGGACATGTTTTCTTTAGCGCTGGCTCAAGTAAGAGCAGGGGAGTCATTACATTGATAAGTAAACATCTACAATTCAAATGTCTCAGGCAGATTAAAGATAAATTAGGAAGTGTCATTATTGTTTTAGCAGAAATTCAGGGGCAGATGTTGATTTTGGCAAATATTTACACCTCTAACACTGATGATCGGCTTTTTTGTAGATCTTGAAGGGATGTTGCAATTTAATATTGGGAAGATATTTTAATCTATTGATGACTCAATCCTTGATCATAGTGAAGCAAATGTGTGCAAGCCCCCTAGAGCATCATTGATGCTTCACAGGATGTGTAAAAATCTTGGCCTTACAGATATTTGGAGACTTTTGAACTCATCTGTAAGGGACTACATTTTTTCATCAGTCCATAAGATTTATTCTAGAATAGATTTAAAATTTCATCTGTTGTTGATTATTCAATTGGAAACACACAGATCACACCCTGGTGAGTTTTGAGGTGTTGCCACATATGGAGAAAAAGAAATCATATAGCCGGCACTTCAATGTATCCCTTTTGCAAAATTCTGTTTTCTCTTGATTCTGAGAAAAACTTGGAGGAGCTTGATAAGGTCATTAAGGCCCTGCCGACAGGCACGGCTCCGGGCCAGATGGCTTTGCCGCTGAATTTTTTGGATCTTATACTACAGAATTGGCTCCACTTTTGTTAGAAGTTTATATGGAATCATTAAAGAATGGAAAGCTTCCGTCAACCATGACTCAAGCCCGGATCAATCTGATTCTTAAAAAGGACAGAGATCAAATGCGAGTGTAAGAGTTACCATCCAATTTCCCTGATCCTTCTAGATGTTAAAATGTTGTCAGAAATTCTGGCTAACCGATTAATTAAAGATATGACATCTCATCTTCTGATAATATTAGGCATTTCATCAATATCATGTGGTCAGTGGTGAATGATCAAACTGCGGTTGCTATCATCTCACTTGACGCTGAAAAGGCTTTTGATACGGTAGAATGGGATTATCTTTTTAAGATTTTGGAAATGTTCGGGAATACTTTTATTGAATGGATTAATTTACTTTATAGACACCTGGTAGCGGCAGTACAAACAAATTTATTAAATTCAGATTATTTTACTCTGGATAGGGGCACCCGGCAGGGTTGCCCTTTTTCCCCATTATTGTTCTGACTTTCCCTGGAACCATTGGCAGCCAGATAAGAAGGCAAGATGATTTTCCAGAGGACTGGCACATGCTTCTGCTTTATGCAGATTATATTTTATTATTATTTGACTCCGACCCCACTAGATCTATGCCTTACCTCCACAGAATCATTCATTCTTTTTCAAAGTTCTCAGGTTACAGAGTCAATTGGTGTAAATCCGAAGCTCTGGCTCTGACAGTGTACTGCCTAATATAGGATTTTCAGCCAGGCACCTTCCAGTGGCCCAAACAGGGCATTATGTATTTGGGCTTTTTATTCCCAGCTAATTTATGTGATTTAGTTACAGTTAATTTCGACCCTTTAATAAAGAGTGATTTGAGTAGGTGGGCTTCATTACATTTATCTATGATTGGGTAGGTTAATGTTATTAAAATGAATTGTATTCCAAAATTAAACTACCTGCAACAATCTCTCCCTGTAGATGTTCCCCTCTCTTATTTCAAGCAATTTGATATCATAGCGAAGTCCTTTATTTGGAATGGTAAATGTCCCAGATTACATTTCAACAAGTTACATAGGTTGACTGACAAAGGTGGGCTAGGCCTACCCAAGAATTTGTTTTATTATTATGCATTTGGTCTCAGACATTTGGCTCACTGGTCGCTTCCACCTGAGAGAGCCCCTCTCTGGTTTCGAGGAAATCCTTGCCCCTATTTTCCCATTGCAAAGCCTTTAAATGAAACTAACCAGAGAAGTTAAGTCACACCCTGTTATCTCGCATTTGCAGGTAGTTTGACAAAAGTGTCCAGATTGTTTAATTCTAACATTTATTTCAATGTTACCTCGAACATATGGCAGAACCCTAAATTACATACTAATAATTCATTCTGCTGGTCAGAGTGGATTGTGAGGGGGGTTACTACACTTGGTGACCTATATGAGGTCATATATATATATATATATATATATATATATATATATATATATATATATATATATATATATAATGACCTATATTTGGTTTATAATTTTGGGATTCCCAGATCTCAGTTTTATACGTACAGCTGCGCCACCTGCTCTGTATTGTTTTGGGGAGTAGCACACACCCCATAAAGCCGCAGATACTTTGGGAGTTGTGATTACTGCATTTGGAAAAGGTTATGAGCCATCAGTGCATTATTCCCTGCTAATTCAGAGTCAGGGGGACGGAGCTTCATCTTCTCTCAAGAGATTATGGGAGAAAGATTTGAACTTGGTATTGGAGAAGGGAGTGTGGACTAGGATTTTAAAAATGTCCAGTCTGCATCTAGAGAATCAAAGGTGTGCCTTATGCAATTTACAATTTTATTTTATTGGACCCTTTCTAGATAATACAGGCTTGGTCTTAAGGACACACCCACCTGCTGGTGATGCCAGTCAGAAGTTGGAGACACAACCCATGTATTTTAGGGTGTGTTAAGATCCAAGATTTTTGGTTGAAGGTTCAGAGTTATTTTTGTGACGTTTTGGGCACTCACATTTTACTTTGCCCCAGACTTTGTAATTTGGGCGATGGGGCAGTCATAAATTTGGGGGACAAATATATAAAAAAAAAATTGGGTTCTGACTAGTATTATGATTGGCAGAAAAATTATTTTAAGGGGTTGGAAGTCGGATGGAGTGGCATAATTTTCTGAGTGGAGTGCTGAGATGTGGAGGGTGGCAGCTTTTGAAGAGGTGGCAGGTAGAAGACTGGGGTTTGGGGACTTGTTTTTCAGAAAACAAGTCATTTCTTTCTTTGTTTCTTTCTTTGTTGTATTTTTATTCTACTCGAAAGTGCAACGACTGACAAGACGTTAATAACGAATTGACTGATAATAAAAACGGCATGCAAATACTTACCCGAAGCGGAACATTATACTTCTAATCTGTTTCTAGAGGGACATTTAAACGAGGCGCAATACAACTGCATGTGTACCGCTTGTGTCTGTCGCTGTAACGGTTCTTTAGATAAATTACACATTGCTCAAATAATTGTGTCTGGTTGTGTGCAGTTCGCTTTTAAACCGTCAGTTATGGATTATAATACATATAACGTGTAAAGGATTCATCAGCTACTTATTTCAATTCAACATAGTTTGGTAGTTTATGTCTCTGTCAATGAATTAGATTATTGTTATGATGACTTTTTACCAGATATCAGTAACATGATCTTTAGCAGTTCCTTCCTCTCATGGCTCACATCTGGACTGATGTGCGTTCTGTTTTGCCCGCGACAGTGGCAGAGTTTCTTTTTCAGTTCAGTGAGAAGATTGAACCAAGTGTGTTGAAGGTTCTTGAACTGGTCAGAGATCAGCTGTACAGTGCACCGGATTGTCCAGTTTCTTCTGAAAGAGCTCAGATTATTATAGAATATTCCTGGGAGAAGCTTAACACAGGGACATGGAAAGATGTGGACAAAGAGTGGAGAAGGGTTTACTCATATGGCTGCTTATTCCATGTCTTAAGTTTATGTCATGGAAATGCATCTCTAGCCAACATTAAAGAGGCCATTCAGACATGTGATATGGGTTTGTTAATGGGGGCAGTTATCATGGACAATATTCTGCAAAGACTTGTAGGTATCTTAAGGAAAAACATGAAAATGAAGAATCCTAACCAGGTGAAGAGTAAAGAACCGTGTTCAAAGGTGAAGGCATCTCTTCTGAAGCCGTCTTTTTCGATGAGCCTAAAACAATTTATATGACAGATTCCATGGTGTTTTATGCTGTTTTTACCTCAGATTAAAAGTGTTACATCTTTAGTTTGCCTAGTGTGTGTTTGAACCAGTTAAATGCAAAAAAAACATACATACCAAAAAAAAAAAACAACTGTTACTTATAATAACTTTCATTAAATATTTTAACACAAAATATTCACAGTATTAGAGCCTAAAACCATAAACTGTAATTCCACATAGCCTAACATTCATGTTTTTTCCAAGTTGTTTTTATCCTGAAGTAAACAGTTATGGCCTATCATTATTTACCCAAGCAGGATATGGTCCTAGACCTGGAGCAACATTCCAATCAAACAATCAGATTTTATGGTTACGGTTCTAGAGAAGATTTACGGTTTGTCTCATGGCTGATGTTACAACATTCTTGTTTCCAATGAACCAATCATTTCCATTAGATTTAGGGGTAGGCATTGAGGTTATGGTTAGGATAGTAGATATAATAAAGGATTTGCTCAGAGGATGTTCTTCCAGGAACATACTTGCCTAAATCATGTAGCACTACTTCTTCTAATGTAATTTCTTTATTGTTGATTTCACAATATATACATTCTTTTCCTTTACAAAACTTTTCTAAACAGAAAATGAAACAGTATCATGTGTCTGAGCCTGTTATAAACCCAGCACAAGCTGTGCCTAGGATTCAGTGTCCATCTATGGAGCGCTTCAGATCAGATTTCCTGGATCCTCAAAGGCCTGTCATTATAGAGGGAATCATTGGCCACTGGCCAGCCTTCACAAAGCATCCATGGAGGTTCTGTTAACACATGCACTTTTTGTTTTAAACATTTTAAGAAATTTCAATAACATCTTTCTGTCATCTACTGTTCACTCTCTCTAAGCATAGACTATTTGAGAACTGTCGCTGGCTGCCGGACGGTGCCCATTGAAGTGGGATCCAAGTACACAGATGAAGAGTGGTCACAGAAGCTCATTACAGACCATAGACCGTTACATAATGGGAACAGTAAGATGCTTAATTTTAAAAGAAGATATAATGTTATGTTGCCCAAGGTGAATGTAAAGTCTGTTTTATTTTATATAGGGGGAGGAAGGAGTGGGATATCTGGCTCAGCATCAATTGTTTGATCAGGTCAGTTAACCCTAATGTCTCATTCAATGACTTTCATTCCCATTGTGAATGCAATGCAAAACTGGATCTCCAGTAATGCTAGAAGAGTTATGGGGCACAAATGTAAAATGAACGTGTTTTCAAAAACACAACTTACAAAAGAGCATTTACAAAAACAACAGTGCAGTTTTCAATGTCTCATGTTTGTATGTTTATGGATTAGTCAACAACAATCAAAAAATCTATAAATATAAAATGTACAATTACAATTTAAGTTACATTTAAATGAATTTTCAAACACAAGTTCCGGAAGAGCTTGTTCATCTGAAAATGAAATGTTGGGATATGCTGGGATAAAAGGATATGCTGTACAAGCGGCTGCTTCCCTCACATCTGTGATGATTCTTCCGGCATCCCTTCGACTTTATATTTCATAACGCCTACCAATCATTATATTAAAATTGTCTTTCTATTCACTGTAAACCCTAATAAGTTCATAGAACTAAAAAAATTTAGTAAATCTAATTTTTCAAGTTAATAAACTCCAAAGTTAATTGAACTTTCAGATTTTAAACTACACATATATGTTACTTGTTTTTAACTTAATTTAAAACTTAAGATAATTTGGTTACATTTTATTTTAATGGCCATGTTACAGTGCAAGTAATTAATGATTATTACTAATTAACATCATGTACTTACTATAGGTTTAGGGTGAGGGTTTGGTTTAGGGTTAGTTGCTTGCAATAATGATAATTGACTGTTATTACTACAGTCAATACATGTAATATGTATAACAAGGAAATTAAAAATAAATTGTTACTGGTACATTTAATGGCACAACTTTAAATGTAACTTTTTCTGAACTTAAACTTACCATGTAATTTGTCTTAAATATTTCAAGTGGGGGGACCTAACTAGGTAGTACAGTGAATGCTAACATGTTGAATGCATGCTAATTCTTCAACGAGTAAAGCAATTTATTGTAGAACAATCTTAAATTGTATCTGTCCTCAATCTAATCTCAAACTCCACTATTCACCGTAATGGTAACGCCCAAAAAGTAATTTCAAAACTCTAAGAAATCGTATTTTAAACATGCTAATTTTACATTCAGCCTCCTATAGGAGACCTATGAAGAACAGTTTATGTACATTTACAGTTTTTGCCTCCTGAACAAAACTAATCATATTTTCTCATAACACTACCAGCAGAATCTAATTGAAAAAGGGTTTCTGTTTTTGATTTTTAAAAGCAGTAGCTTTGGATAATATTCTTCTGTTAGGTTCCAGAGTTGAAAGAAGATATTCGTATCCCTGACTATTGTTGTCTTGGAGAAGGAAATGAAGATGACATTACAATTAATGCCTGGTTTGGGCCTGGGGGCACGGTGTCTCCTCTCCATCAGGATCCTCAACAAAACTTTTTGGCACAGGTAAACCCAAAAATCTAAATGTTAATTTGGTATTTGACCATAGTTAAAAGCAGGGCTTTTGTTTTTAAATGGCAGGTGGTTGGGAGTAAATTTATCCGTCTCTACAGTCCAAAGGAAACAAAAAAATTGTATCCACATCAGTCTCAGCTTCTGCATAACACCAGTCAGGTAAAACACGGATTGCTTATCGTCATACCTTACTTTTTATCAAATAGTTCAAGTAAATGACACCCCAATGTTCACTTATAATTTCAATTTTCAATCATGTGTGATGAGAATTGTTTTTACCCCAAATAGGTGGAGGTGGAGAATCCAGACCTGGTAAAGTTCCCAGACTTCCCTAAAGCCTCATATCAGGAGTGTGTGCTCCGGCCTGGGGATGTGCTTTTTATCCCTGTTCAGCACTGGCATTATGTGCGCTCTCTCAAGCTCAGCTTTTCTGTTAGTTTCTGGTGGTCTTGATATGTATACAAACTAAAACAGCTTAAAATCTTACAAATTTAAGTTAAGGTTGTCTGGTATGACAACCAAAAAACAATAAAATTAATAAGTGTCCAGCCCATACCTTAATAAATGTATAAAAAAAAAACATGCAATTACATTACATGGCGCTCTTCAATATGAATAAAATTGTAACAAATAAAATTTGAATCTTTGATAACAGCTTGAGGAACTGACTTCTTTTAAACAATCTATACTTGAATCTTTTCACAATAGCCCTTTGCAGGGACTAACTGTATGAATTGAGAGTGCTTTTTTCAGAATCTCCACCTATCATTTTGGAGGTAGTACAAAATATGCTGAATATTTTAGTCTACAAATGGTCTAGTACAAGAGAGCAAGTAAGTCGTTTGATATGGAATCAAACTTATACTGTGACATATAGAAACAAACATATTTAATAACTTCTTTAATAAGACAAAACATTTTAAAAAAATTGAATGCACTTGAATAATCATCATAACGAGTCAAAAGCCTAGCTGCAGAGTTGAATCTGCAGGATAAGCTTTGAGATTAGGACCTTCTGGAACGCCGTGTTGCTGAAGTGGATGGTGTGGGAGCTGTGTTCTCCTTGGCTGATGAAGACTGACTTTGTGAACTCTGTGACTGAGGACGCTGGATTTCTGCAAATTAAGAAATGAGAGAGAAAGATTACAACACTTTTTTTTCAATATTTTTACACATCTAGGATTGTGGAGCAATCTTAGAGGTAAAACAATTCACCTGGAATCTCATGAGGCCAGAAATCAAAGCATGAGGGGCAATGAGGGTCACTTCGTCCTTTAAAATATCTAGCAACACACGGGAGGTGCATCTTGATTCCACAGGTCACACGGTCACACATTTGGCACTGCGTTTAAAAAGAAAAACAAAAAAACATGTAATTTGTTGTATGCAGTTTCCCCATACACAAATACCATGTCTGAAAATGTCATAAAATGAGACAACATCTGACACATATTCTGCTTAATATACAATCCCTTTCAGAATCTGAAAGATGTTTAACATTAAAGAGGGATCATTAAAATTGCTTTAGTACTGCCCAGATGAAACTGCACTAAAAATGCTTTGAATTTACATAATTGAATCATGTACATTGGTTCCACATTAATGAATTAAGCTGCATCAACATATTTTTTCCTCTTTGCTTAACTCATTAATTCTTTGTCAGGAAGCATAATTTTTTTTTATGTAATTTCAACACAATGGAATATAAAGTTATTTTTAAATGACCCAATTAAGTAGCCTCAAAGTGATTTTATATTGTGTCACTAACTTAAATAATTTCCTCAGTTTTACATAATATTTATGTGTCCCATTAAGCTAACTTTTAGCTAGCAATTTCATACATTAGCGTGCTAAATACTTAGTGATAATTGCTCCCTGAGAACTGCAACGTGTGTGTACTCGTCCTCAAGAAAGATCTACACTCTTCACCACATTGGTAACAGAATTGGTTCCAAATCCCAAAATAACAACATTAAACAATATTAAGTGAGTTACTTGTCACATATTGCAACAAAAAAAAAAAACATAAAATAACTCAATTTCAAAAATTTTACTCTCTGCATCCCATGCAAAGCATGCAGGAAACAACAAATCTCGTTGAACATTATGTACACAATTTAGAGAATAACATTAATTGAAAGCAAAGAAAACAAGTTTAGAAGAGGAACACAATTTTGTAGATCACAAGTAATATGATTTAGTAAATCAGACAACCTGTGTTTTCCCGGTATTTCAGTGTGTTTGACATACATTAATTATCCTGATAAAATGTTACCTATCTGTTGTTTCTGCTAGCATCACTGACTAAAGCCTTTTGTGATGGTTGTGCACGAGTACATGGTTTGTCCTGGGCAGTCCCACTTTTCTTGACAAAAAGTTTCAAGGTAATGAAAACTCTTTGGTTTCCTTACATTTTTTACATTTTTGAGTTCTTAACAGCGGTTCAGAAATGATAGAATCCAGCTTTGCAACACATACACAACTATTACAAAATGCTGCAAGCAGTCATTGATGCTCAAGGAGGCAACACACGATGTTGAGGCATGTACATTTTGGGATAATGTGGGTAATCTTATGCATAATTGTTAATTTCCGCTATTAAAAAATTGATTGTTTAACACGTAAAAAAAAGTATGCTATTAATGCAGTATCTGTTTTTTGCACATCCTGAAACTTCACTAATGTTTTTTCCCCCAATTCCTATGGCTAAAACTGGCATATATAAATTTCCAGGATGTACACGCTCGACTCAACTGAACATCCGCACAGAAACTGGTTGTGTGGAGGAGTGCATACTTATTCATTATGTGCAACATGTCCCGGGCATAAACAAGGCAGGAGATGTACTGTACACAGAGTTAGGAGGGTTACTTTTTAAATTAATTCCAATACACATTACAGAATACATGCTGTAAAATGTAATTTGTAACATAGTCCGTTAAATTACTCAAGGTCAGTAACGTAATCTAAATACTTTGAATTACTCCTTCAGCACTGGTAGATTTTTTTTCTCTTGTTTTGACTATAAAAACTGCCAGTACAGTAAGACAAAATAAAAATACATTCTCTGAAAAACCTAAATATCTTATGCAGTATCATTTATAAAACAAGATCTATCAAATTGATCTTGTTTTAAAGATTTTTAGATATTTTTACAGGAAAACAATACAAAAATTATTATCAAGAATAAAATTTTTGCCCTAATATCGAAGGTCTTAGTACAAAAAAAGAAATTATGATCAAACGTGAATTTTCTTGATTAAGAAATATGATCGTGTCTGGAAACGTGTATGTAAAATGGCTAGAAATAGCATTTTAGCTTAGCGTAAAGCTGACAATTTACACAAGGATTATTTCTATTACTTATGCTCCAAACTTACTTCAAACTTCTCTGTCTGCTCGTATGAATGTAACACATCATAAGAAAGTGTTTCACCACTGTTTCATTTTTGTAGTTTGTTTATCATGCACTTCCTTATTATTTTAACTTTAATAAAGGATGCATTAGACATATAATGCCAGGTTGTTTGATTTTTATATGCTCTGACATGCAGGTTTTGCTTAAGTGGAATGCCAGATCCGGCTCTGCTTTATTTCACGATGACATTGCTTCTGAATTTCCTTATTTAGCATTTTTCCATTATAATTCCGTTACATTTTGTGATCTACGTCACCTGAAGCTGTTTGGAAAGTTTAGTGTGCATCTGGACATGTGTTTTCTTCCTATCCTCAGTTTGGCGAGTGCTGCTGTGCTCCTCTCTCGCGTCATCATTAGTTTCATTTGATCTCACGTTACGTTAAATGAGATCAAACGACTATTCGACTATGGCACTCGACTAACTTTTTATTGTCGAAGTTGTTGATAATGTCGACTAATCGTTTCAGCCCTGTGATATTTAAGCAATATCTCACATCTGTGATGCTCTGTTATGCAGCAATTTATTTGACATAATATAACTCCAATGTTGCATTTTGGATTGTGCTGTGAGGTTTTGTATAAAAGCACTAAAAATACAATATTATGTTGAAAAGTAATTGTTATATTTTCATTTGATTAAAGTTTTAATGAATCCATTTATTTAAACACCATTTTGATGATCAAATTTAAATAAACTCTTGATATGGTATCGGACATGTATCGTACTCAAGAAAATGGTAACAGGACTTCCGTACTTATAATGCACTGGCGATACACTCATCTTGCCAATACAGTTTAAATGAACTGATTCTGCCCACTTGATCCTATTATTAAAAAAGGCAAATGGAAAACTTTTAATTACAGCATGTCCATTCATGTGCATGTAATCATGTACTTTTATCAAAGATTTATACCTGTAGACATGTGTCTAATGAACTATTTGCAAACAAAACAATCGATTATTTCAATTATTTGAAATGATTCAAATAATTTAAATGATGACTAACCAATTTATTGCAAGTTTTTTGAGACCAAGTATAAAGTAAACATATTTATGATTTATTTAAATGTTTGTTTTAATGTATCATAATTAATTGCGATTAATCACATAAAACTTTACAGTTAATTTGTTAAAAAGATTTAAGCGATTTACATACAGCCCAAATAATTTTGTCTTTTGAAATGTACTATAATATCTGTTATTAAGCTTCTTCGGGGCAGAATTAAACCTTTCAATCCCTCTTTAACAAAATGCTAAACTTCTTACAGATTCTGAATGGGAAATTTTTTACTTTCGAGCACAAGTGTAAGTAATATTTCAATACTGCATACGGTACATATGAAGTGACAGCTCATTCAACAAATTTTAAGCAAGCTTTTATTTATTGGTGTTACATTAAGGAAAAAGCCTCTAAAGCCTGAATATCTTTAATAAATGAAAGTTCTTCATTGCCTAGAAGGTGTGTGACCTTAACTGTGTGCATGTGCTACTTACCTGCAGGGCAATGTTGTGGCACACGTAACACACATTGATGAGATCCTGGTAGATTTTACGCATATACTGCTCCATTTCCATGAGGCAGCGAACACTCAGAGTGTATTCGCCATGTTTCTAAAGTAACATGGTGGATTTGTATTATTATTTTTTTACAAAAAAATTCCAATACAATCAAAAAGCAAATACAGTCTAAAATGTACCTCATTTAACCATTTGTCCTGGACAAATTTGTTTAAGACATGCTCAGTTTCTTTTTTCTTCAGTTTCTTTGTCTGGAGGGTGTCGGCACTATTTAAAATATCGGTGGAGGATGCAGAACCGCTCTCAGAGTCTACGATCAGATCCATCTGAATAGGCACAAAGAAATATTCATTAAAACTAATTAACATCTATGAATTTCCCGAGACCAGAGTCAGAATATTCTGATTACATACTTTGCTGTGAAAAAACATTTACCGTTTTCCTGAACAATTCCAGTTCATTGTCTGCATAATCAGACGCCATTCTTGTTATGTCAGTCTCTGTTATGTTTACCTGAATTACAGAAGATATTTGTCATTTCAGTTGAATTCAAACAAACAAATTATATCATACACCATCAATTCAGTAAACAGCAGTGAAAATGACATCTTTAGATGTGCATGAAGATTCTAACAAACCAATGCATAATACTGCAGTCCGTCCTCTTCAGACATGCCCTTTCTGATGTGCATAAACATGGGCTGAAGATGAGCATTGATGACATCAATGAATTCATCTAGTCTATCTTGCGTATAGTGTGCTATAAATGTAAGATAAATGCAAAATGAAAAAGGGCTTGACATATAGGTATGACACATATTTTTGAAATAATTGTACACATTTTGCTTGTAGTGCTGAATAAATATTAGGCTACAAAATATAAATCATAATCAGACAGAACTGAGTGTGATTAAATGCTATAACATATAGTCAGTGGGGGTTTTGCATACCTCCATGGGTCTCACAACAGTGTTTGTGTAGGGCTTTGGCCTGTGAAGCACTGATAATTCCGTTGCTCATCATGGTCTGTAAGAAGCGCTTGTGACTTTCTCCCATTGGTCGCGACATTCTACTTCCTCGAAGCTGTAAAATATTTTTTTTTTTTTTAAAAAAAAAGCTCAAACTTGTTAATACTGAGCAAACATGTGATTATTCTAAGAAAATGATTTACCTTTGAATATTCAAATATTAAGTCATCTTGAGCTTAAGTAAAACTGTTGGTTAATCACTATTAAACAGATAATCTTAGGAAGTGTATCACTTCACCATGCTCTTTACAAACGGACACTTTTTAACTAGTAAAGACAGCCCGGGCAATTTCTAAGCAAGATTATTTTAATGAATAGCTCACCCCTAAAACTCAAAATGAGATCTAAGGCTGAATCAATGTGCTTTTTGGCTTTTTTTTTTCTCCCCTCACTCTGTTTTCCTCTTGGTTTCTGTCTTCGCTTTTGTAAAAAGGGATAGGCAAGTTATGTCACGTGATATACATTATGCACACTTTTGCTTGTATTTTGCTGTCTAAACACACCAGGTAAGGGGCAATTGCCACCCACTGTATTTTTCTGTTTGGTTAATTAGTATAGTTTAGATACGACGTCATGGACGTTGAAGATTTTTGTTTTTACATTTTCTTTTTGCTTTAAGTAGGTCTATAGATCAAAAAGATTAGGAAGATCGGATGTTTTGGTTTTACTCATTTCTTTGATTTGGCACTTTCCAGTTCCTTTTCCTCCTCATCTTCAGTGTGGATGTACATAGTGTAACTATTGAGATAATATCGTAAATATTGGATGTACAGTGTGTAAATATTTTCTTGTAATTAATACTTACCTTTGGATTGTTTGGACACTTGGGATAACGGTTGCAAATTGTAAATAAACCTGTGTATATATTTCACTACACTGTTTTCCGTCTGCCTCATTTTCCACCTCCCAGTGTGTAAATGGTGTGTTTTGTGCTTCTGGTGGGTTAATGCCCCCCCCCCCTCTCTAGACAACAATACACAGGGGAGGGTCACAACAAGCCTTAGATGTGTAGCTGCTAGGTCATTCTGCCTGAGATCTCCTTTTGTGTTTCATTTGGGAATATAAATGGTAACACTTTACAAAAATGTTCCATACATTATATCATGCTTCCGGTTATCAACTAACAACAAACAATATATTTTTACAGCATTTATTTATCTTTGTTAAATGTTAGTTAATAATAATAATAATAATAATAATAATAATAATAATAATACAATTGTTGGTTCATATGCATTAACAATTTTAACATACATAAAATAACTTTTAATTTAAAAAGTGTATTACTATGTTGAAATTAAAGGGTTAGTTCACCCAAAAATGAAAATTAATTCATTCATTGTTTGCTTACCTCTGTGTTGTTATAAGCCCATGTGACTTTCTTTCTTTTTCTTAACACAAAGGTGAAAAATTGTTCTCAGTTATGTCATACAATGACAGCTTGTGGTGACCACCTCTTCAACATCAAAAGAACACAAAAGTATAATTCAGACGTCTGATAAATTATTCCACGAGACTCATGATTGGTAAAATTTTTAGTAAAATGTTCTCCTGTGCAAGTTCATGAGTCTGCACGCAAGCTTTAGAGCTTATTTATTTAAATTTTTTAAAAGGACTGGTGCCAATTGACGGATACTTACACATCGGCGTGTGATGGCGAAAATAGAAAACAAGCTATCGATAGAATGTACCATCACTCGTCACTGGTGGTTAGGACAAAAACTCTGATTTAAATCTAAAAATACCTTTTAGCACATGTCAAGTTAGGACACGGTGTGAATGTGGCTGCCTGAAGCCTCTATTGGCACTTTTCCACTGTACGTTACGGTTCGACTCTACTTGCTTTACATTTCTGAGCTTTCTTTTCCACCGCTGTTTAGTGCAGCCTCAACGTGGGTGGTATTATATGCCGATCACCATTGTTGCGCCGCCTCTACTGCCGTGACATCATCTTAAATGCGACAAAACAATAACACGACCGCTAGCTGTTAGCTATTAGCTCATTGTGTTGCATAAAGCAGTTGTTGCATGATGATTTTACACAAGTAAAAAAGAAGCAAGCATTCCAGTTGCTGGTCAACTAAATAAAGTAAAGCATTCAAGCAGAATATAGAGTTAATGTAACAAAATGTACCATCCACCATCGTGGACTCCAGTCGTGGCTGAGTCCAAGGCACTCTCCCTCCCATTGCTCGCCGGTCTAGATAAGAGTCCATTTGGTTGAACCACTTCAACTTTTCCTTGATGGTTCTGTGGTCACTTAAGTTTGTTTTTTTTACTTTTCCCTAGACTGTTGGTAGGTCCGGTGGTAGCCGAGACACTTCCTGAAAGCATAGTTTTGTTCATCGCTAACAAGAGGAATGTCTGCACCAAGTTTATTGACCACGGCGTGGTTTTGCGCACAGCCATTTCTTTTTACAATTTGAAAGTCGCGTGAATAAATTATTCTGCTAACGATGTAGCTAACATTAAAACTAGCGGGTTGATGTCCCGTGTCACAAATCCAGTGATGCTGGTAGTGACGATTCTCTCTGACCAATCAGTGATCTGCAGGGTTTTGATGTCACATTTAGTATCGGCTCGGCTCGCTTGGAACCTCAACCGAAGTTAGTACCAGGTACTATCCACAGTGGAAAACCCCCAGAAAGTGAGCAGAGTCCAATTGTACTGTGCAGTGGAAAAGCCCCATATGTTTCTGTATGATTTCCAAGTACTCTGTTCAATATAAATAAGGCTGAGCATAGAAATGCATCAATTCTTCAACTACAAACTCTTAAGACATGTTTAGTACGTTCTTTTCTCTATTTTGCATGCAGCCGCCTTGTGTTCTGTTGTTGCTATTGCTGTGGAGGACCTGTTTTCTCTTTCTGTTTTTTTTTTTTTTTTTTTTTTATAAAGGAGTTTAGCATGAACATCCCAATGTCAGGAGGGGACTGCGTGAACTGTTGCCCTCATGTCCTATCATGAATGTGCACAGGAATTCAATGGTCAGGTATTTCACTAAATAATACATTAGATTTCGGTTTGTTTCTCAGCAAACCTTATCGTATGCTTTCATAACAATCATGAGTCTCATGGAATATTTTATTAGACTTCTTAATTATACTTTTGTGTCCTTTTGCAGCTTGAAGAGGCAGTTACTATAAACTGCCATTGTATAACATCACTGAGCACAGTTTTTTCACAATTTCACCCTTTGAGCTACAAAAAAAGAGAAAGTCACATAGGTTTATAACAACACTGGGGTGAGTAAACAATGACTGAATTTTCATTTTTGGGTGAACTAATCCTTTAACATTATTAAAGATTAATAAGTGCTGTAAACGTATTGTTCATTGTTTGGTCATGTTAACTAATGATTTTAAATGATGTTAACAAATGGAACCTTATTTTAAGAGTTACCAAATAAATAAAATTGGTTTGGAACAGCATAAGGGTTGGTAAACAATGACAGAATTTTCCTTTTTTGGGTGAGATATTCCTTGAATTGACATCATATGGAAGTAGTTCTACACGCAAGAGCATTTTGGGGATAAACACATGTATGAGATAAACGCATGTGATCATCTTGGCATAAGTGGATCAATTGACTCCATTTGTGAATTATTGAAAATTAATGCACTCTTTAACTAACAGTAAATGGCAACATATTTCGGGTTCCTTACTTAGCCAAGATTACACGTGACCAGTGGTTGTTTATCAAGGAAGTGACACAGCTAGTTAATTTTTAAGATCTAGTTGGCTCAGATGACTCCATATCTCAATGGCTCATCACGTTGTTTATAGCTTTAACCGCGAGCTAACGTTAACGATTGTACTATATGGGGCTGCCTGTCTGTAAATAACTACAGCATTTCGATAACTTCTTAGTGGTTAAAGGGAATTGTTGATATACACGCAAAATTGCGATTCTCAGTGAATATATCTGTACGGAAATATTGATAATTAAAAGAGATCCTCGATTCTATAATACACGGTGTAAGATGTAACAGCATGAAACATGCATAATGCATATGACTGAACAACATTCTGAGACCGACATCGTAATCTGAACTAAATTATTTAGTGAAGTGAAGATTCTGACATTACCTGTTTTCAATGTACCGCCGCGATGTCAATTCATGCAACAATCGAGCGGTCCCACCAGAAACAATACTTCCGGTCACGTGGCAAGCTGAAATTGCAGCTCATGTATTCACCTCAAAGGACGAAATTCAATTGCTAGTGATCATCCCTATGCCCTACTCTCTTAGAATGACATATATATTTATGTTGACAGTTTAAATATAGCATGAAAGTACTGTGTGAATGTACTCTTCTTATGTTTGTTTGGAATGCACTTTCGAGTGGCGCCCCCTTCCCGCAGTGCCCTTTTAAGGCGCAAAGCTGCCGTTTGTTACACGCCCAAAACGTCTTTCTAGCAATTCAGTCCACTGTCGGCCATCTTTGGAACGCTCTCGGGAGGCTATTTCCAGTCAGTGCAGCACCAATCTACTTTTTTTTTAAGGAAGGTACATTACAAACATAAATGACCTGGTACAATAGCAAACATTTCTTATCCAGACAACAGACAAGCATAAAGGATGAGAAACTAAAGTACATAACATAAATAAAAATAACAAAAATAATAAAATAAAATAAAAATAAAGAAGGGGGGGAGGTTTAAGAAAAGTTTAAGTTCTTTTATAGAGTTACAAAGTTCCAAGGCAGTGACAAGAAATAATGACATAGCTCCTTGTGAAATGTATAAAAGTTCAGTACTGTTTTAGTGAATCTACTTTTATGTAAAAAGAATTTCCCAAGAATAATAATTATGTTAATTGCTAAGTTGTGTGTTCTCTCTTTAGCAAATATACCAAATATCACATTTTCTTTTGTTAATTCAGAGAAATTGTCAAATATTTAGGAAAAAAAAAATAAAAAAAATGTAATCTTCCCAGAAGGCATTAACAAACTAACATTCATAAAATAAGTGTTCTGTCATTTCAATTTGTTCATCACAATATGAGCAACTGTTATGATCTAGACCAGATCTGCATCTTAAAAACTCTCCAGAAGGATATATTCCATTAAGAGTTTTAAAGTGGACTTCCTTTGCTTTTGGTACGATTGGAAATGTAAAATATTTTGTTCTCAATTTCTCAACCTCATCATTACAAAAAATATTGGAAAATTGAATTTTTTTTTTTTAGAAAATGTATATAATTAATTAACAAAAGATTTCCGGATTGTGCAGGTTTGACAATTCCAGGTTAGTAAGAGCTAGTTCATTCAGCAAGAGTTTAGGAAGATAAGGAGTTACATTACTTTGACATAAACTATAAGACATTTGAATTATAGATTGTGGGATTGCTTTGATAACAATATCATACTGTTTGAGTCATTTATCTTAAATTTTAAACAAGTCTCAAAAGGTATAGTGATTCCTATATTTTCCAAAAGGTGCATCACAGACCATATTCTTCTCTCATACCAATTGTTGTAGAATAAAGATTTGTTCCTACACACCACATATCTACAATTCCATAACGGGATGTTATGAGGGCTAAAATTGTGGTTTTAAATCAATTTCCAATACCAAAATCTGATAACTTGATAGGGAGATTTTTCTAGGTCATAATCACATCTAAGAAGGAGCTTGATGCCCCCTAGTTTCATAAAAATGTTGCTAGGGATATGGAACCAAGGACTGTTTTCATTTTTTACAAAGGATCTCAGCCAATTAGGTTTGATAATACAAATATTAGTGCACTCAATATCAATGGCTTTCAGACCTCCTTCATCAAGCTCTTTCACCATAATTCATTTCTTAATTTGCCTGGTTTATAGATTTATTGCATTTTTGGAGTGTGACATCGAGTAAGCTGGGTTGATAAATCTTGAAATACATTCAATTTTTGTAAGATAAATACAGCCAATAATGGAGATATCTCTTTGAGACCACAAATTCAAATAAGATTTACATTTATTTCAAATGTTGAGATTATTTAGCGCGTTTTTATCCTTTGCAATGTGTATACGTAGGAATTTAATGGTTGACTTAACAGGAATATTATGAATTGTCAACAGAGGGGAGTTATGAATTGGAAGTAATTCACATTTGTTTAGGTTAGGAAGATGCCTTAGAAAATAAGTGTATTGTTTTGAGGATTTTTGGAACTTGGTTACTATTTTTCATAAATATAGTTAACAGCTGGCAGATAGCCAGCTGTTTGCCTAACACAGTTAATTTTTCAAAGTCTGAGTTTTTTATGAGAATAGAGAGCATTTCCGCAGCAGTAATAAATAGTAAAGGAGAGATAGGACTTCCTTGTTTAATTCCTTTGTCAATTGAAAATCTTGGACACGTTCCATGTGGTAATAAGACAGTGCTATTAGTGTCCTTGTAAATTAGTTTAACTACATTTATAAAGTTTTCTCCTAATCCAAACAATTCTAATGTTCAAAACATAGAATTATGTACAATCGTGTCAAAAGCTTAAAAAAAAAAATTCATCTTCAATTAAATAATGATAATCCATTAAATTAAGAACGAATCGTATATTATCATTAAATTGACCAACCTTTTAAAAAACCTGACTGTGTATCTGAGATAATTTGTGTAATAAGCTCCAATCTACTTGAACGGGGGAACACCGAAATCTCCTGAACGGTTTCATTTTTAAATCAAATTACGATCAAAGAACATTTTTCAAATCAGCAATAAAATGGTGGTATCATAAATTGTGATTATTTACATCATGTTACGCAAATAATAATAATAATAATAATAATAATAATAAATTATTATTATATATATATATATATATATATATATATATATATATATCCCATCCTGTACAGATAATGCGCATGCGCGTTCTAGAGTTGATTGATAGGGGTTGGCTGTTTCTCGTTTGGAAGGATGCGTCCTCCGGAGGTCGAGGTCTCGTTTAATTATTATTTTTTTATTGGGAATGCAAAAAAGGTTAACAATTGTATTGTTAGTGCATATTCATAAAAGTCATTGATAATAGATAAAAAAAATAAAATAAGAAAATGACAAAAAAAATAATTTAAACGAGACCCGATGACGTATGCGGCCAAAAAAAATGCGACCTCCGGAGGACGCGTCCTTCCAACCGAGACACAGCCGATGTCTGTATCTAAAAGGTGATTGGCTATTTTAACTATAGGCGGGACTTAAGTTCTACATCCGTTGGCCGTTCCAATCACAGATGTTCATGACGTCATATCAGCGAAGCCATTGCGCCGCCACATTGCGATGCCCAAACATTCCAGTGTCCCTATTGACTTTATAGCAATCATCTAATTTCAGCGAGTAAACATTATTAATTCAATCACCGATTTTATATCTGAAATCTGTATGTACATCCTACACACGTAATAATTTAAAGTCTGGAATTGTTTCCTATTTCTTGAAAGCCAGAGCGAGTTATGTATATAACACCACCTCTAACAAACTTCATCAGTGAACAAGCTAAATAACAAGTTCACTTAAACTGAGGTAATATACAAACAGACATTCAGATTTCAGATTTATTTATTGTTATGATAATCGTAGTGTTTGTTCATAATTCCGTTTTTATCAAAAAGTGGCTTGTTCTCGCGCTCACTTGAATGAATCGCGCGCTCTCGCTCTCTATCACACGCAGCATGCGCTGAGATTGAGGGAGACACGCAAAGCTGATTAAAATCAAACTGATGCGGGTTCGTCTGACAATTAATTAACTGACTACAGAGAGCACTTCAATGGGGGGGGAAAGCAAATCCCGGGCATTTTAGGCGATTTAGAATTCGGCTTGACTTTTTTTTAAAAGTCCTTTACAGGGGTAAGGACTTTTTGTCACCCTAAACAATCAGATATTCCAGTCTTTCCTTCTTTCATTACAACTTGTGGACAGTTTTCCCGCTTTCTTTGGTGATTGTTGTGCTGCACTGATAGACTGAACACCGGGGCAGGTGAATACTCTGCGCTTCTCCCTCGTAAGGAATATTATCCATAACAAGCAAATTAAACATGATTGTCACTAGAGGGCGAAATGCAATTGTCATAATCGCAGGTCGGTGACAGTGAAACGGGTGTTTTCTCCTGTCAGCCAGTGACGATCTATGAGAGGTTGGGCATACTAAAATGGCCGTTTGAACACTTCACCTCCTGCTGGCAGTTTAACGTTGCGTCATCGACCCAGTTATATCAGTGATTGCAGTCCACATTTTTCCTGAGCAACCACTGCCATGATGATTTTTTTTATCCCCCGTTTTATATTTCTGGCCACGAGAGGCAAAGTAAAAACTGCCAAAACGAGATGTTTTGGCAGTTTCCCGAGGAAAACAACAACCACTGAAGTGTTACTTGGTGTAAAAAATAATTTCAGGCTCAGTTGTGCAGTTGTTGGCAGTCATATCAACTCAGAATAATGAATGATATCAACATAACTAACTTAAGTATGGCACTGTCCATGGTCATCTGGACTCCGATGTATCAGCATTTTATTTATTTTTTACCAATTTAATACCTTAAACATTACATACCCGCTAAGAATATGCTGATGCAAGTGAAAACTCATCAATTGGAAAACCTTGTCGCACTATTGAGTGAAATCAGTCAGTATTCTTTAACAAAGTCAATAAAAAAATTTAAAAAAAGGAATTTGTGAATCCTACAATCCTTTTGTACAAAACTGCTTGTTTTGATGTGCAAATACTTTACTGTCATTGAACCGAAGATAGACAACACGCAAACATGTCACAACCACGAAGAAGGCCCACACACAAAACTAGATCTCATAAAATGCAAAGTAAAAGTAAAAATACCCCAGTGTGGTTGCCGCATATTTTCCTTCAAAAATATCCCTGCTGAAAAGACCAGCTAAAACCAGCCTTACCGGCACACAGGTGATTAGGTCTGTCTTTCTAGTTTGTCTAGTCTTTACCAGATACACCTTTCTATACTTCAGACATGTATAATGTTCTGGATCATCAATTAATAATATTTTTATGTAAATTAAAGGTAGTTTTACTTATGACTAATGTAAAGTGTTTTGCTAGCATGTCTCTAGCAGTGGAATGTCCTTTATAATTTTCTCTGGAATTTCCTACCATTTTAACCACAAGACATAACCAAATATACTGATGAGCATCCAACAATGGCGTAATTCCCAGCGGTACAGGGGTGAAAGTGGGTGGGGGTTAACGGGGAAAATGTTATTCACTATAAAAGACTCTTTTGAGTCTTCTTTTTAATTAATTGGTCAAACAGGTTAGCAAAATGGTGTATCGGTTCACGATTCAATCTGAATAAGCTCACTTGTGCACTAAATCATTTGTCACAGAACACGGAGAGCAAAAACTGCACTGGATGAAGTGGAGGCATCCTATCATTTGACTAATGAAGAACGCATGAACAGCTTTTGCACGAATCAAGGTAAAGTAATTTTCCAAACAAGGGAATATCAAAACACAGTATATAAAAGCATTTAAAGCACAATTATTATTTTTTTTGACAAATTATTGTTTTTTTTATAATGTATAAATATAGAAAAACTAAATATATACATATATGCATCATTTGTGATAATATCTAGGAGTTAATGGTTACAACATTGGCTTATAGAGATCAGCCAATATGCATGGAGCACTGAAGCCATATACTGGACATAGTTGTCATTTTATGTTATTGTTATTCTTAGTCCAGCAGATGTCACCAGAGACCCCCAATGCATCACATATTTTGATGTTTAGGCAATCTTTCGATTTACTGAAATAAAGGATTTTATTGAATTGTGGCTAAAGTAAAATGTGTTGAATTTAATAGTTTAATTTAGAGGTAAATAAAGTATTGTTTTGAGTGTGACTCACAAACGATAACAATGCGCAAGGGTTAAAATCATCAGATTCAACGTTTTAGGCCTAAAAGTATTTTATGCAGTTATCATATATTGTATTGCAATTTATTTTGTCATTTTAAGATTTTGTCAGATTTTTCTGCACTCAAAAATTTTTTAACCTATTTTTCAGATTTACACATTTCTATTTCATAACAAAATTCAATTTCAGATCATAGTTGAACCCCTGACAACCAACCAGTGAGGGAAATAGGAGGTGAATCTCTCTCTCTCTCTCTCTCTCTCTCTCTCTCTCTCTCTCTCTCTATATATATATATATATATATATATATATATCCAGGGACGTCGTTAGGCCTATTTTAGGGGAGCTGAAGCTACCCCAAAATGTTCCTAAGCCCCCCTTGTGTTATCAAGATGATGCACCGCACCGTCTCGTTGCATTGGTGTGAACTGTGGCAGCTTTCAGAGCGTTGCAGACCGGAGCGCTGCAAGTAACTGGAGGATTCATCTCGTCTCGTTGTTACTCTAGTTTGGTCTGAAGTTGAACTCGCTATGCACCCTCCCGCCCAGGCGCCCACACACACCGATACACACGCTATGCACCTCCCGCCCACACACCGATACACACGCTAACGGTGAAAGGAAGATTGGTAAGTGTCGTGATAACAGAGTGAAAAGTTGTTTTTAATGACCTGCTTACCTTTAGCTACATTTTCTTGAGGTAAAGGAAAGGGGATATTTTGGTTTGCTATGGAAAACTGTAGTCTAACTAGAGTGAACAAGCAAAATACAAGAAATGGTGAACTTAGCAAGCTAACCACAACTCTTTTTTCTTTGCCAATAATATAACCTCTCTATAATAGGCATATAAAACAATATCAATCCCCATAGTATGTTGTTGTCACTGGAAACTAAATGGCATAGGGTCCCTGTTAATGCATTGTATTCTTCAGTTCATTGAGCATTTTTTGATGCTTCCACCAATGAAGTAGACAATAAACAAAAAGTAACTGTTGACTGTGGGTTTGAAAATGATTTCATTCTTAATTTTCCTTTATTTGAATACTGCCTTTTTGTTGTTGATTTATATCATACATTGTATACATCATTTGGCAGAATAAATCATCTTTAATTGAGAAACGCTCAAACCTGTGTTGTCAAATTTCACTATGACCTTAAAAATCTGGTTCTTGGGTTAAACTGTATGCAAGCCAAACTACACAGCGAAATTACACTCAGATTGAACCAATCCACAGCGCAGTTACAGTAATTAGAGTAATTAAATAGCATTCTGTGGACAACTTATCTTATATAGAGAGGAATTAGATATAGTATGCTATTACTTTATCATACATTTACATGAGCAGACAGATAGCATTTAAGACATTGCATATAGAATAACTCATCAGGAGCAAAGTCTGGCCTAAGTAAATTCCCCCATGCAGCTTTGATGTGTCTAAAAGCTAACATTACAGCAACTTTTCTTTAACAGAGCAGAAATGGAAGAAGAGGATATTTCTGTCACGTTTTACTTGTTAACATCTTGGTTTCTTGCCTGGTTGTTGACATAAGTGTAGCTCTAGATGTGAGTGCAAAGATTTTGCAAACGCAAGTTACAAATACCCTGGGGGCTAAGCCCCCCCGTCTTCCAATCCTAGTGACGTCCCTGTCTATATATATATATATATATATATGCACACACACACTCACTGAGCAGTTTATTAGGAACACTATGCCTCAAGGTTCGACGTGTTGTCCATTCTGGTGCTATTCTTGCTTACTACAATTGCACA
Organism: Moxostoma hubbsi; assembly: GCA_032164185.1. Lineage (NCBI taxonomy): Eukaryota > Metazoa > Chordata > Actinopteri > Cypriniformes > Catostomidae > Moxostoma > Moxostoma hubbsi. The sequence continues at coordinate 18,429,854 of JAVLUX010000007.1, forward strand.
GAGTGGTTATCTGAGTTACCGTAGCCTCTCTGTCAGCTCATACTAGTCTGGCCATTCTCTGTTGACCTCTCTCATCAACAAGGCATTTCCATCTGCAGAAAGATGGTTGATGTGAACATTAACTTAAGCTCCTGACCCGTATCTGGATGATTTAATGCATTGCATTGCTGCCATTATATAATTGGATGAATAAGTTGTTGTACATTTATTAACATTACATTTTGCATGTTGTGTGTGTGTGTGTGTGTGTGTGTGTATATATATATATATATATACACACACACAATGCAGAAACATAGCTACAATTTCAAGAAGCCAATGCTCCACATACCGGCTTCTAGCCAAAGGCTAATTTGCAGCACCAGTCCCAGGTTAAGCTTTTTTTAACAATAAAAATATAAATCACTCAAAAAAAAAAAAAAAACAAGCAAAAAGTTACAAAATATGACAATAATAAAAGAAAGCTCAGACTGTTCACGACCATCAATGTTCACAAACCTGCTTTTGTTTGAAGCACTTTTTTATATTTCTTTGAAAAATGTTCAACCTTTTTGCATTTTCAGTTCTGCTGGTAGGCTGTTCCAAATCAATTTACCTTGGGCTGAACATGTGGTTTGTGCAAATGTAGTTTTTCTCCTCGGTACTGTGCAATTCTGATAGGTTGTACCTCTTGTAGTGATCCCTTTACTACTCTGCTTTGATATTAATTGGCATATGATATCTAGAGCAAGATTATTTACACATTTAAAAAACATTTTAATGAGATACAAATTTATAACATTTTCAAAGCTAAGCAAACTATATTTTTGTAAAATATTACAGTGATGCCATGTAATTGGTTTCTTGTCCAAAATTTTTAGTGTTTGTTTATATAGAGAAACAGGTTTGATGGTCAGTTGAGAAACCTGACTCCAGACAGTCACACAATAAGATAAATGTGAGAAGACCATCGCATGCATGTATAACTTCGCTGCATTTAGGGATGTATACAGTCTAATTATATAAAAACACATTCTACACAGCCTCTTTACATGCACATCAAATTTCAATTGAGAATCTAAAATAACACCAAACATTTTAAAATCATTAACTGTCACAATTTCCTTTTGATTGAGCTTAATTATAAAACCATTCATTTCCTTCCTTTTAATTGAAAAACACATTGATTTTTATCATTTCATTTATTAATATATCTGCAGCTAATTGTGGAGTCTGTGCTGAAACATACAGTAAATGACTGTGCCGTTTGCATATAACTGACATTTAGTTCTTACAGCAGTTTGGTAAATCATTGACATATAAGGAAAATAACAGTGGACCTAAAATTGACCCTCGAGGGAGACCCGTCTCATTGTTTCATAAAGATGATCATGAATTATTTATTTTAACACTGATCTCGAGATTCTAAATATGATCTAAACCAATGTATTGTCTGCTGGGAGAAACTAAACAGATTTAAATGTATGCAGGAGTATTTCGTGATTCACAGTATCAAATGCCTTTTTGAGATCTAAAAATACTGCATCTACAACATTACCATTATCTAAAGCTCCCATAATAAATTCTGTGAGAAAGCAGTTTGCCATTTCTGTTGAATACTTAGGCCTAAAACCAAACTGTTTAGAGTGAAATAAATAATTGTTTTCTAGATAGTTGATAAATATATCGGACAAACCTGTCAGCAGATTATATATTTGTATTACCCTTTCAGGTTTATTTGTAAATGGGATGGTTTAGACCAGGTGTAACCAACCCAGCTCCTGGAGAGGTACATTCCTGTAGCGTTTAGATCCAACCCTAATCAAACAAACCTGAACCAGCTTATCAAGGTCTTTAGGATTACTTGAAAATGACAGGCAGGTGTGTTGGAGCTAAACTCTGCAGGAAAGTAGCTTTCCAGGAGCAGGGTTGGTTACCCCTGGTTTAGGCTCACCAAAACTATTTGAATCAAGGACAGGACTAATACAGAGCTCTGATGTTTCAAACATGGCATCATTCTCTAAGATATCCAAGGGGAGTTTGGCCAAATACCCAACAGCTCCCACCTTACACCCTGATGGTCCACTGATCTCTGAACCACAGTTCACACTCCAGCCTGGATTACACACAGTCAATCCACTTAGTTGTTCAGTTATATGTCGCCGCTGAGCAGGAGAATAATCGGTAGAACCTTTGGACCGTACCATTTGCTTCTCTTGACATGCTGATGGCTTTCTTTTCCTTAATGATGATTGTTTTTGCCAGCAGGTAGAATAAATAATGTGGGTTCCTTGGCTAAAAACCATGGTCTATGAACCATGGGCATGAATTCAACAGATATACAGATGCTGGTCATATAATTAGAATATCATAAAAAAGTTTATTTATTTCAGTAATTCCATTCAAAAAGTGAAACTTGTATAATGTATACATTCATTCCACACAGACTGATATATTTCAAGTGTTCATACCTTTTAATTTTGATGATTATAACCGACAACTAATGAAAACCCCAAAATCAGTATCTCAGAAAATTAGAATATTGTGAAAAGGTTCAATATTGAAGACACCTGGTGCCACACTCTAATCAGCTAATTAACTCAAACCTGCAAAGGCCTTTAAATGGTCTCTCAGTCTAGTTCTGTAGGCTACACAATCATGGGGAAGACTGCTGACTTGACAGCTGTCCAAAAGACGACCATTGACATCTTGCACAAGGAGGGCAAGACACAGAAGGTCATTGCTAAAGAGGCTGGCTGTTCACAGAGCTCTGTGTCTAAGCACATTAATAGAGAGGCAAAGGGAAGAAAAAGATGTGGTAGATAAAAGTGTTCAAGCAATAGGGATAACCGCACCCTGGAGAGGATTGTGAAACAAAACCCATTCAAAAATGTGGGGGAGATTCACAAAGAGTGGACTGCAGCTGGAGTCAGTGCTTCAAGAACCACCACGCACAGACGTATGCAAGACATGGGTTTCAGCTGTCACATTCCTTGTGTCAAGCCACTCTTGAACAAGACACCGCGTCAGAAACGTCTCGCCTGGGCTAAAGACAAAAAGGACTGGACTGCTGCTGAGTGGTCCAAAGTTATGTTCTCTGATGAAAGTAAATTTTGCATTTCCTTTGGAAATCAATGTCCCAGAGTCTGGAGGAAGAGAGGAGAGGCACAGAATCCACGTTGCTTGAAGTCCTGTGTAAAGTTTCCACAGTCAGGGATGTTTGGGGTGCCATGTCATCTGCTGGTGTTGGTCCACTGTGTTTTCTGAGGTCCAAGGTCAACGCAGCCGTCTACCAGGAAGTTTTAGAGCACTTCATGCTTCCTGCTGCTGACCAATTTTATGGAGATGCAGATTTCATTTTCCAACAGGACTTGGCACCTGCACACAGTGCCAAAGCTAACAGTACTTGGTTTAAGGACCATGGTATCCCTGTTCTTAATTGGCCAGCAAACTCACCTGACCTTAACCCTATAGAAAATCTATGGGGTATTGTGAAGAGGAAGATGCGATACGCCAGACCCAACAATGCAGAAGAGCTGAAGGCCACTATCAGAGCAACCTGGGCTCTCATAACACCTGAGCAGTGCCACAGACTGATTGACTCCATGCCACGCCGCATTGCTGCAGTAATTCAGGCAAAAGGAGCCCCAACTAAGTATTGAGTGCTGTACATGCTCATACTTTTCATGTTCAAACTTTTCAGTTGGCCAACATTTCTAAAAATCCTTTTTTTGTATTGGTCTTAAGTAATATACTAATTTTCGGAGATACTGAATTTGGGATTTTCATTAGTTGTCAGTTTTAATCATCACAATTAAATGAAATAAACATTTGAAATGTATCAGTCTGTGTGTAATGAATGAATATAATATCCAAGTTTCACTTTTTAAGTGGAATTACTGAAATAAATCAACTTTTTGATGATATTCTAATTATATGACCAGCACCTGTACTCTTATTTTTCATTCCCAGTTGCACTGACACCAAAACCACATGGACTTGTCAGGAGCCACAAACAAAGCAGCCATATGCATCAAAACTCCTTATCTCCCTTTCCAACGTCTATCTTTGGCTGAAGATTTATTTCGTGTTCATGAGAAATTGTTGAAAAAACTGCAGGAAAAGGTGTGGAGCCTAACAAACCACTTGTATTGGATGAAGCTAAAAACCTGTGATACTTTCCTAAAAATCTTAAATCCTGTTCTGATGAAGAAAGAAGGTCATATACATCTTGGATGGCATGAGGGTGAGTAAGTTATCAGCAAATTTTCATTTTTGGGGGAACTATTCCTTTAACCTTGTATAACAAGGACCAAGCCCACTTAGTCAGGTTCCGATATGTTTATGAGACCGGAACTCTCTTCCTTTTTCGATGGAATTCTGTATGCTTTCCCTTCCGAGTTAATGGATCAGTTCCCTACTGACTCGCGCGTGACGTAGAAACAATACGTGCTCGAATAACAGCGAATAATTCCAGGAAAGATCGTAATCCGACCCTGTTGCTCAATTCCATTTTGCGAAAAGGGAAGTATCTTGTTTAGGTGTGCTTGTGAGTGAAAGAGCACGTTTTATTTAAATACACAGACAGAAGTATGAAATAGAGTCAATTACACTTCTATTTTGACGACATGTAAACTTATTTTTAAGTAGCCTACCAATTTGTCTGTATCTTTGGATGAATTTGTTTATAAACCACGGGCACGATGCATTTCACAGCCTTTCGGTGTCAGATCGTTCTCCTGCTGCTCTGCCACGCACTTGGTTACGGTAAACTCTATACTTTTGTTTCGCTAACACTTTATTTTTAAGTGCCAGTGTTGTTACACTATGGGTACGTGGGGCAACTACATTTGTTATGAAAAATGTCTAATGTGGACTGGCATTGACTGATCCAATCACAATGAAGAATAACTTGATTATAGATGTTCTAAAATTCCAGATTTATTTTCACACGTTATGTTGCTCCATTAATATTCAATAATTTTGATATATATATTCCAATCCTGATACACATTGTGACCAGGAAAAAAAGCTAATTTTCCTTTAGGTGAGCCATTAAAAGGAATGTAACAAATATACCAAAAAGTAGCCTTCTGTAGAAAAAGTAATGGACATTAATTTGGTGTCTCTTTCTGTTTTACATTCATTATAAAAACATTCTAGAACCAGCAGAGGACGACTTGATCTGTTTCAATGACTATGAAAAAGAAATAAAATGCAGTCTTTCTTACAATCTCATAAATTGCCCTGAATACATGCTCAACATCACCCACAGTGTATTGGATGAGTAAGTGCTTATATTTATTTTATACTAAAGGCATAAAGTTCCATTTATAACTAGCTCATTATAAAGGTTTTTACATTAACCTTTTTATCTGTCAATAGCCTGACTCAATTTTCTGTCCAATGCAGTTCATTGAGAAGTTTTACTTTAGTAGATTCTTATATTACAGGTTCAATAAATATTCATGCATTTTTGAGAGAAGACATCGCATTGCCAGTGTTTGTGAATGCAACTTGAAAGTGCCAGATGAGTTTGTACTTAAAGAGACCTTCAATATTACACTTCTGGAAGGAGAGAATGTTTTAATAAAAAAAGCATTTCATACTCAGGATTTTAGTGAGTATGAGCTTTGTCTATACTGTATGTTCGTGTTAGTCTATTTCCAAATGTTAAATACTGTAGTATTTACCTGTTTGTTTGTTTGTTTGTTTGTTGTTAATTCAGTAATAAAAGTAGACCTTACACGTTGTGATCTTTTATTGACGCATCACTTACAAATGCCTTTTTCATTTTCTCCAGTCAAACCAAAAACTCCAGATATCTTATCTGTGGAGAAGACCCCAAATGGAAATTTTAAAGTTACTTGGGACAACAATTATAAAAATAAAGAGGAATATTTTGTAAAACAATTGCAGATAGAGCTGACCTATGGTATCAAAGGAGAAAAAGACACAGTAAGGAAGATGACAGAAGAATGATGAACCATATTCACAGTATATGATATGTGTCATAATGAAATAAAAAAATCACTTTGTCCATACAGATACCCAATAAGGTGATGAACCACGTGGGATTCTATGAGATTGTAGGTCGAAATCTCAAGCCAAATGCCAACTACATTCTGACAGCTAGAGCGAGCACAGAGTATAACAACCATCAGATATTTAGTGACCAAAGCACACCATATGAGTTTACTACACGTAAGTATATATACCTGTATATCTGTCTGTCTCAAATTCATCTCCACAGGTAAGGTATACACTTAAATTAACCTGATCAATCTTTCTGTGTTCAACAGCCTCATCCCTCAATGAAATCTTTAAAATAGTAATCCCAGGTGTATGTGTTGGTTTGATCATTATTATATTCATTATCTTCATCTGCTTTTTCAGGTAAGATCTCTATTTGACCTCTTTCCATTATTCTGTATTAAACCATTTAACAGTGCATATTTTCTTCTTGACAAATTCAGTTCTGAAACATTTTACTTTACAGAATCAAGAGGGTGTGGTGGGACAAGATTGTCAAGCCACAAATAGATCCCAACCTTGGAAAACAAAAGGTTAGAGAGAGTTATGAAATTTGTTTGGCTAACCATATTAATTCACAGTAAAAATGAAAAGAGACTCGAGGCATCATTTGAGGTTTCTCAGATGCCATATTGGCAGACCTTCTGAAGATCCTTCAAGAACTGTCTATAGGCCCTTTCCCGCCTATAGTTCTGTACTTTTTGTTTAGTATCTTTTTAGATGAGAACTCTTATGAGGAACAGAATGCCCGAGGATACTTTTCCTGTTTAATTTGCATTGCCAAAAGTTACCACCGTAGTGATGTAATCTAGTATCGACCATTTTTCTTGACAAGTTTGGAACACACAATTTAATATAAAAAAACAACGGGATCAGATTTACACTTTTGTTAGGGCTGTTTTACATGAACTCTGGCTGCATGCAAAAACATAGCTCTAAAGAAAACTGGTCTCTGAACAGTTTAAAAAGCACCTTATTTCATCCTTCCGCCTTATACAGTCCCCCGAAGGCAGCATTTTCCCATTTTTGGACGCAGACTTTGTCTTCATGTTATGGTTTGAACTGGATGGAGTGGGTGCGAGAGCTGTGCATGCTGCAGCCACAGTGAGAGATGAGGAGCGGTCAGACTACCACGCAGTGAATTTAGTGGGCAACACGTTGAAGGCACTATTAACCTATTTATCGACGCAATCTATAATAAAGGCTTTTATGACTTAACAAATTACTGTACTGAAATACTCACTCATTGACTTAAAAATACGTCTTGATGCAAATTAATAGGCACGTAATACTTCCTTCATGTAAACTAGATTTCATGATGGTTTAGTGTATAATAGACTTCAATTACCCACTTTTGATAAACATCTTTTTTATATATATATATATATATATATCCCTCATCCTGGGAAATATTCAATGTGGTAATCCAGAAATCATTTAATTTTTTGTATGGTTACACAGTACAAACCATACAGGTACGATGAAAACTTAAAGCGCGTCTCCCGAATACATTACACACACACACAAACATGTCAAACAGTTGATCCTCTTTGTATACTTTGTTGGATTTATTTTATTTCTGTTAATGGAATTGTGAAATTATCTTTGAGTAGCATGTCCTGGGTTTTTCACAATTTACAGGCTGCAGCACCTCCCATAGTCCCTATACACCCCCAAAGTACCTACTCCAAAGTAGGAGTTAAAAAAACCCAAAAATTACTCAGAGGAACTGTACTTCCTTATGTGCAAAAACAACAAAAATTACTAATCCTAGGGGAAAGTACCTAAAACAGGCTTCAGTACTGCCAGTGGGAAAGGGCCTAATGGTACCTTCAGTAACCCCATTATAAAGGAAAGGCTTTGGGGCACTTGAAATATATCTTCAAGATTCTTGTTTAAATTAATAGGATATTTGAGGCTGCTTTAAAAGGAATGTTCACCCCAAAAAGACAATTATTATCATTTACTCACCCACTCATGCCTTCCCAGACTTTTTTTCTTCTACTGAACACAAATTAAGATTTTTAGAAGGATATTTCAGCTCTGTAGGTCCATACAATATAAGTGAATGGTGACCAAAACTTTGAATCACCAAAAGCATATAAAGGCTGCATAAAAGTAATCCATAAGACTCCAGTGGTTTAATCCATTGCTGTGTTTGAAACCGCATACTGTCACAGGACATACTCTATTTGATTACGGACACACTTATCTGCTGGCAAAACGGTATGTTCTTTTAGGTTTGCATGCAAGTAGTATGAATAGATTTCAGACATACTGCATCCGGGGACGTGGGCATCGTCTCGTGACCTGAATATATGACATAACAACAATCTGCTTTGGTTTTTTTAAATAAGCACCATTCAAGCAGAAGGAACAATTATCTTTGGTATATATAGTGCTTACTTATAGTTGAGGAGGCATCCGACCTTGGTTCACTACCATTCATTTTTTATTTATTTGTTCTCCCCAACTTGGAATTTCCAGTACGCTCTTAAGTCCTCGTGGTGGCGTAGTGACTCGCCTCAATCCGTGTGCCAGAGGACGAATCTCAGTTGCCTCCATGTCTGAGACCACCAATTCACGCATCTTATTACGTGGCTTGTTGAGCACATTACTGCGGAGATGTAGCATGTGTGGAGGCTTCACGCTATTCTCTGCAGTATCCACGTACAATTCACCACGCGCCCCACCAGTTTGTTTGCTTGGGAGACCTGGCTCGAGTCACTTAGCACACCCTGGAACTCGCAACTCCAGGGGTGGTAATCAATGTCAATACTCGCTGAGCTACCCAGGCCCCATTCACTGCCATTCTTTTAAATATAGTATTTTGAACATGGCATTGCCTCAGCTCACAAGGTATTATGGGATTGTTAAGTGTCATTTATCCGCACTTCAAAATCTGACCGGAAATAGTAGGTCATCTGGGTATTTCTCACTTACTGCTTCATGAATACTATGGATTCGGACATACTACTCCATCGGCATACTATATAGTAGGGAAGTATGGATATTCAGATGCAGGGCATGTCTTCTGAAGTAATCCAATCGATTTTGGTTGAGAGCATTTTAAAATATAACACCTTTTTCATATATATACATCTTGCCATTGCAGTCTCTAGGCAAGATCATGATTTCAACTTAATTATACTTCCTAGTTCTTTAACATGCGCAGAGCGCTAGATGGCACTTGGAAGTGTAAATGAGCTTGAACCTTCATAATCACGAAGGAGACTGCCGTGAAAATGTTTACATTTGGTCTGTTCTGCCAGTGTGACAGTTAAGGAACCCTAAATGGTGGCTTGTATATCTTTAAACATAAATTGCAGTGTATCCTGGAATATAAATCTCAATTTTATTGTAATGTTTATTGTAATAAAACATTTTTCCTTTGTTTCATAGGGTCACATGTTGCCTCCTTCCAATATGAAGCTCTCCCCTATCGTTGTTGAGATTCCAAAACTGGGTGTCCAGGATGACAAGAAATGGTATGGTTATCTGGGTTCTGCTAAAACTTTGGAAACATGACAGACTTGCTTAAGTCTGATTCTGATTAATCAGCATATGCTTCTACATGTTTTCTTTCTACAGTATGGCATTGCTCTCGGAAAATACAAATAATGAAAAAAGTTTCAATAGTGTTGAATCGACAGTGGATTATGGTCAGGCGTTCCCCGTTAACCAGGATCAGAATATGAGCATAATTGAACGCACCATGCTTGCCCTACAAGCGGAACCATTGTTACTCTTCAACACTGTGATGCCAGGCAAGAGAGAATGCAACCATACAAATAGAGATTCTGGTAATGGCTCAGGGTCATCGTTTTTCAGCAAAAGCTCATATTTGGAATCATCAGCCCAGGATCATTCTTTATTCCTAGACCTGACTTCTGATCTTTCCTATCACTCTTACAAGAGGGAAGTTTCAAATCCAGTCAAGACCCAACTTAATTCTCTTGCTGTTGTTACAGTGGAAGATGGATATCAGGACATAGGAAATACAAATCTTACAAATATTAGATCTGATTTTGATGAGAAGTTCATCATAGAAGATCTAATGACCTCTAAATATCCACTGTATCCTCCTTTTCCCCATGATGGTGGCATCACCCCAAGTGATAATGAATACCAGGATTTCCAAAGCTTATCGAAAAACACAGGACAGTGGAGCGCAACCACTCAAGCTGAAATCGCACTTGGGGAGTGTGGAGTGCTGAAAATCCCTCATTCCGTTTTGGAGACTGACCATACACCCACATCAGAACAAGAAAGTTCTTGGTCCTCTTCTTTGCATATCTCACCCTGCATTGACATAGACAGTTCCTATCATTCTGTTTAACTGCGCAGTCAAAACAAATAGGCAGTAAATGCTTGTTAATGCTTGTTGCACCATTTTTCTGTGTATTCAATACAGTTGATAATCTTACAATGAATTGATGAATCAATCATTTGAAAGTATGACCTGTGATAAATAATTGTTTTTTTGAAGAATAGTTTTTTAGTCTTAAGAACCTTTTTCCTCAAAAAACATTTTGTAAAATGGAATGGTTCCGTCGATGGCATGGATCTTTATGAAACCATACATGCTAATAAGTAACTTTTTTACATAAGTATATGTATTTTTTTTATTTTTTTTGAATCTTCGAGCCATAAAATGCACCTTGAACACTGGCATGAATGCTTTAATCATGAAGCTATATGTAACATTTGTAAAGTCACATTTGGTATGAAATAAGACATTATGATAATGTCAAATGGTATCCACCTCAGTATTAGAAAAAAAGTTACCTGTATTTTTACAACATTGAACTGGAACAGTTTGTATATACAGTGGGTTTAGGTTTGGATGACATTGTTATTTTTTGTTGTTTGTTGTCGAGGATTGTAATATTGTCACTGTTTTTGTAACAGCAAATTGCTTAATATTCATATGTTGACTCAAATCTCTTACAACAATTCTATAACAAAAAAAAAAGTATTGTATATAGCCAGTACATTTCTAACTATTCACACTGCATGCTTGCCATCTTTTCACCAAGGCATTCTAACACAAGAAAACTAAAGCACTATTTCCAAGTGAAAATTAGTGATGAGTGAACATTAATGTCATTGATGTACATGTTGTTGTTTTGTGGTAATTCTTTTAGAGTAAAACTTCTGAATAGAAACACTTCATCTGAGTAGTTGAGTTTCTTTCAAAAGAAAACAACTGGTTTAGTCAGTGCTGTCAGACAATCTGTTCTATGTGCTGCACGGCAAGAACAAGGAACCTGTGCAATTACTTGTTTCATTTTCACAGAAGGCACACAAGTCATGCAATAGCATGTCATAACATTTACAGTTGACGAAAGTGTTATTCTAGGAAGTGAATATAAACAGCTTACCAATGTTCTCCATTGGTTACAATGTAAACGGTGACTGGAAAATTATATACAGCAAGCATGATGCAGATGAGATATATATATATATATATATATATATATATATATATATATATATATATATATTATTAAATACCATCTCTTCAAGTTAATGCAATATAAATAGCCATACAGTATGAAAGCTGTTGGTCTAGACAGATGTAACTAGAAATTATCTTGAGATAGGCCTAGTGTTGAGCTTAATAAGACACACTAAAATAGTTTGATCTTGATTACATTTGTTTTTCTTTGCTTACAGCAAGTAAAAGACACAAGAGTAAGATAAATCAGCATGTGTCTAAACAGACTTCCATCTGTCTCATTATTCCAGTCAGTCACTGAACTTGGGTTTAGACACGGTCTCCTGTGTTTACATTCATGATCCACTTGTGGCACCATACTTAAATCCAAAAACAGTTTTGCCTCTCATGAAATCATACCTGATATTGTGACTACTGTTTGTATTATATTTTTTTTTTCATCTCAATCTTACAAAGTACAAATTAGCTTTGCTTGATATATTTACATTGAATTTTAATTCAAGTCAGAGTGTTATGAGGGCAACTGCAAACCTTTGAACAAAATTGACTGACAAACACTGACTACATATCAGATGAGTGTATAGCTCTGTTCTTTATGTGGTGCCAATAATTTTGTTGAAAAATGATCCGTATTGTAATGTTATGTAGGCAGGAGCAAGGACGAGATGATGATTTGAAGAACCCAAGAGCCATGTTTATTTACAAAGTTTAATAAAAATGTGAAATCCTAACCCAAATATATTAAAACAAAGCAGCATATAAACATAACCAATACAGTGACTGAAACAGACTACAACATTACAAGATCAATACAGGACAAAGAACAAGGGCAAACAAGAGGGTATATATACATGGACGTGGTCAAATAAGATAAGAAAACCAACGGCAAAACTTATCTAATAAACAGGTTAAGACAATAAACACATGAACCAATGAAAAGACAAGACTAATAAACATGACACATGACAGTCACATGACAAGATGGGCTGTATCCCATCTCGAGGGGAACAGGAAATCAAGAAACAGGAAATGACAAGGATCAGGTAATTAAACTTAAAAATAAAAAACATGAACAAATCCGAGTGAATTTCGTGGGGAAACGGCGTTCCCATTCAAACTGGCTACATTTGTTTGTGGAATAAAGAGTATTTCTATATTTTCTCCACTTATTAGCCCACGAAAGCTCAATAAATGCGTGGGATCTTCTGCATCTGTGTTTGTGCAATGTGAGTGGCCAGAACACATTCAAGCATCTGATCAACAGATGCACACGGGAATCCACGGGGCAACTGATCCACACATTCACGCAACATATCCACACACGCTCAATTCACAAATCCACGCACCAGAAGAATGCACAAATATATAGGGGTTTCTTTGTTCACATACCATCTACAAGTACACAAGTGTATGTGTAATTTAATGCACAAATAAATGCTGAGCCGTTTTTATTGTATTCTTCGAGAACGGGAAAGGAAATAATGTGTGTTTAGATTACATACATATATACATACATATCCATCCATCATCAACCGCTTATCCTGTACAGGGTCGCGCGCGGGGGGGGTGGCTGGAGCCTATCCCAGCTAACATTGGGCGAAAGGCGGGGTACACCCTGGACAGGTTGCCAGTCCATCGCAGGGCCACACATAGACAGACAACCACTCACACTCACATCCACACCTAGGGCAATTTTTTTGGAGACATCAATTAACCTAGCCTGCATGTCTTTGGATGGTGGGAGGAAGCCGGAGCACCCGGAGAGAACCCACGCAGACACGGGGAGAACATGCAAACTTATCTGAAATTGTATTTTATTTAATTATGGTTTCATTTATATTAAAAATAATTTCCTATCCATGATGGCAAAGCCCCATTTTCAGCTGTCATTACTCCAGTCTACTAAGAAAATAATGTCGCATAACCCTTAAGAAACCATCTAATATGTTAACTTTGTAATAAAATAACACTTCTTTTTGTTAGAATGGTGGTTACTTGGAGATCGCAATATAGTGTATTTTTCCAGATGTTGTTGAGTACACTTGAAGTTACTTTACTTTGCAAGATAAATTCATCAATATATTGTTCTTTGGAGAGATGAAGGCTATTCCATGCACTTTTGTTTTGAAAGAATAAAACAAACTTGATCTAACCGGGACAGAGAGAGAGAAGTGGACAACCCAAATGCACAACAACAAGAAGAGAAGTACATCAGTCTTTAATTTGAGAAACAGACTCCTCATAGGTCCTAAACTTGCAGTTTTAATTAACAGTATGCATTGCTAGAAGTAAAGGATTCTTTGATGAACAGAAAGATTGAGGAATACATAATTTATATATATAAGAAATATAGTCAATTTTAAACATTATAAATGCCTTTACTGTAATTTTTCAATTATTTTAATGCATCCTCCTGAACAAATAGGCCAACCCCGAAACCCCCTAGAGTCTATATCTCATAAGATACCATCATGTCACAATTATGACTTATTATGTCATAATCACTTAGTATTTCATAATAATGAGAACATTTACCATAATAATTACTTATAATTATGTTCAGACATAAAGTCATAAGTATGCCTATGAGAAAAGTATGTAATTGTTATGAAAACATAAATCATCATTATTTTGAAATATGTTCTCATTATTATGGCACACTATGTCACTTTTTTTTAAGTGGTGGAAAGGGGTTTCCATATGTCTATGAAAAATGTAATTCTGAGAAATCACATTTTTCTGTCGATTCTGTTTGTCTAATGGCAACAGATACTACAGCACTGACGAGCCTCTGTTACGTTACTATGGAGACGACTCTGGCTAGATCCGCAAAATATATTAAAATACATTCAGTATTATATTATATTGTTGTCGAAGGTGGCGGCTGCATCTTTTAACAGAATACAGCGATTGGCAGTTTCTTGAGGCAATGCACACCTCGCCAGGCCAGCCATCCCCCACACTAACGTCTCTGACGCTGGTTTGCTGCTGAGGAGTCAACGCCATTTTCTCTGGGTTGCAAAAGTGTGTATTAAAAAAGTTCGACAGACATTTTTTATTGCTTTTTATTATTTATTTTTTCCCGCGAGGGGCTGTTTTGTGAGCAGTGGAAAAACTTTGTTTTAAACTGCTCAACGGGACATTTTTCACCTGTTTGCTAGCAATTTTTCTCTCTCGTGTGTGGCGGACACCACCATGCTTTTCGGCTTTTCTACCGTAAACTAGCTTGTTTTATTGTGTTGCAGGTCACGGGAAGACATGCTTTGGAAGTGTAAGTTTTGTTCTCATAAATGTGAAAATGTGAAACATTATAGGCTAAAATATGGACGCTATACAAGAACAGAACCATTTACTTGTTTACAACAGAAATGTCTATTTACATTAAATCTCTCAATGGACTAAAAGTACACTTATTCCGCCTTCACACCAAAACTCAGGATCAGCAACAAAATGTAAATGTATCAGCTTATTTTGCTGTCTGTCATGTGGGTTTGGTGAGTCTTGTTCTGAGGCTTATTATTTTATTCACCTGCTGCACATTTAAAGTTAGGTCCCTTTATAAAGACTGTAACTTTGAAAGCAGTGTCTGTGCCACTTTCAAAGCGCAAAAGGAACAAAACTGAAGAGTAAGTCATTGGTCAAGTTAGAAATCATTGGTCATGATTACGTAAGCAATGACAGTGATGCTGCACAAGAGCAAATGTCACATGCTGATAATATGGAGGGGTTAGAAGAGGTGAGTGAAGAACAGTGGCGTTGTTTGGCCTGGGCTTCCAGGGCTTAATGCCCCATTATTGCTCAGCATAACGTTTGTCAAGAGTAGCATAAGACCAAGTGGGGAAAAAATGGACATTCGTAACTTCTTTAGAAAGAAACAAGCAGATGAGTGTGAGAAATGCTGTCCTCGTTTGACATCTAACTCTGTATGTATGTGTGCTTAGCTAACCACAAAATCATACCACATGCTCTAAGAGTCCACGACCTTCCGTAAATGATGTTAGTTTCTCTTGTCATATCCTCTTTTGGAATGTTCGGTGCTCCAACGAGCAAATTCTCTTTTTGTGAGCTAAATATCTCAGTTATAGATGTAACATATATCTAGGACTGCCTTATCTGATTTTGTTCCTGTACAAATCCGGCATCAACAATTCCTTGTCCTTGGCCTTGCTGTCACTCTTCTATTGGTTGTTCTTTGTTCTATGAAAGATATAAATATTATGCTTGCTGTAAGAAACTTTGAGTAGATTGAATAGAAGCACTCTGTGTGTTGTCGTTCTTTCTCCTCCCTTCATGAAGTCTTCAGAGGCACGGACTCCCGACTGCATTTAACTGGGCATGTACTGAAAGGGACCGAGGAATTCTTGATGGCAGAAATGTTGTATTCTAGACTACACCGAGATCCAAGTTTATTCCTAACAATGAGTTTGAGAGGATGCCAGAAACTCAAAGTGTAGCAGCAGATACACAGTTAGCGGCTACTGTGCAGGGTTTGTGTTTGCTAGTTAGCTAACCTTAGGACTCAGCATAACAACGGTTAAGTAAGCATTTCTTTGAGTTAAAACATTATATAAACCACCTAGCTAGAACTTTATATCATTGCTGGTTAATGTATGTACATACACAACAAGAAAGTTTTGTTTAAATCTAAAACAGTTTCCTTTTAGTGACTAAATTTGTTCATATAAACATATGTATATTATTCTAAAATAATTCAGAGTATTCCTTGTTTTTTATCATTAACACTAGAACTAATGGAATTCTGTATCTAATGGCCATAGCAGTAATTTTGACCTCAATCTCAATTGATAAAATACCCAATTGAGAGATTTCATTCAGTTCAGACACTTCTATTCTATTCAACCATTGTACTGATCAGCCAATTTAATCTAGCAGTTTGTATTTGTGAGCAAATTAGCGATAGCACTCGAGACCGCTAGCAATGTTTCTTTGACAGAGACAATAACTTTTCCATCCAAGGATTTTTTGCCAAAAAAAGTTTTAGCACATCAAAATAAAGCTTATGGAAATGCAAATTATTGCTAAAATTTCACAAGTGTTGACATAATATTTTTACGTTTAACTGTAGCTTGTAAATTCTATGTCGATACTTCAAATGTCATGAAAAACTGGTTTGGAAACTAGAAAATTGGCATTAACACAAAAACGTATTGTCACGTGACCCACATGCCCCAATTGTAAATGATGTTTTAATCATGAAGACAAGGTATACATCCTTGAAAGTCAATTTATTGTACGTGATTATGGATTGATTTTAGCGGCATAGAGATCCGCTCTGCAAACATGACATTTTCAGGAGTGCCAATTCAAATATCTCGTATCATGCACGTCGACAAGTGCAAGGAGAACAAATGAATGGCCACTGTTTGCAATTTATTTAATTGCGGTAGACATCCGTTTATTTATTAAAGTTGCTTTTACTCACCATTCAAAATAATAGTCGGCAGTCACGGAATTAATACAAAACACATATAATTTCTGTGCACAAAGATGTTTTAAATAAAAAAAATATATATATATATATAGGCTACAATACTAGGAGAAAATCTTCAGTATGCTTTTTTGGAACATATAGCCCAATTTTGTTAAATTATTGTTTAGTTTACTTTTGAAAAAATGGCATAAAAATTCCCTGTATGAAATTAAATAAATTATCAAGACCTATATATGCCTTTTCTTTACACAAACTTAAATTAGCCATACCCTGTTATGTAGATGAAAAAGTCAGCTGAATGACATTCTCAGAATGTTCTGTACTTTTTTTCAAGACTATAAACTATCAGACTATTTTCTGGACTAATATGTGGAACATAATGCAGTTTAGATGCTTTAGATGATTGTTCAAAATAGCCTATTGAATACCAGGAATGTACCCTATGTAATCCCTGATATTACACCTCATTAGTTTTTTTTAAATAGCTGTGCACACCGCATATACACATCGATTGATGGTCCGTATACTTAGACCCAAAGTTTCCCTCACTACTTGGTGCAGGTTGCCAGCTTGAACAGGGTCGTGACGATTCGCTTTCAGGTCAGAACTGGTGACAACCTGCGATAGACGCAACATCAGGACCAATATTACAGTCCTATCAGAAGGGCAACTGCTCCCTTTTGATTGCAATTCCTCATCTTCTGATTGCATTTATTTGTGAAATTAAAATGAAAGTAAACTGGCTAAATTCAGTGAACTGTTTCAATACTCTCCCGATTTTACCAAAACTTCAGAGGAAAAAAATTAGGGACATCTGCGAGGCGAATTCGAAATAAACACATATTTCTGTTTTTAGGCATGACGTCATCACGCACACAATTTTTATTGATTAAAGGCCATTTGAAACAGGCAGAAGACGGCAAATTTGGCTAAAT
Organism: Moxostoma hubbsi; assembly: GCA_032164185.1. Classification (NCBI taxonomy): domain Eukaryota; kingdom Metazoa; phylum Chordata; class Actinopteri; order Cypriniformes; family Catostomidae; genus Moxostoma; species Moxostoma hubbsi. Next base: position 18,447,714 of record JAVLUX010000007.1, read on the forward strand.
TAGTTTTAAGCATTTTCACTTTGTCGATAAGAAAATAGCGCGAAAAATGGCCAATATGACCATGCCTGGTAGTATGGCTGTTGTTACATCCCTATGCATGTACGTGTATGCATGCTTGTTTTGTGTTCTCTTCTCGGTTTCCCTCTCTTTTTACACACTCTGATTAGGTTGCTGTTATTGGTTGTCTGGGCTGCCAATCTCAATTACTTATTAATCTTAATCTTTTTCGTTTGATGACAGCTTTTCTTGTTAGCTTCTGCTTTTGTGTATTGTTCCTGGTTCTTTGTGACCCTGTACAATCATTTTGTATAATGACAAAGTCACTCGTTACACATTCATTGTTTATGTGACTTTTTTTTTCATCAATGTTATTTATATAACTCGCTACTCACCTAACCAGAGTGGAAAAGTGGACAGGTAAGACGTCACGTGACATACACCTTGCACCACGTAGACTGTTGTTTGTATTAGACACCTTAGGTTACGAGTGAGTGCCAACCCCTGTACTTTTGGTGTTTTTCTTTAGAGCAGGCAGATTAGTTTAGACCTTGGCGTTTCCAACGCTGAAGAGCTGCTTTATTTTCTTTCTTGCTTTTTTTTGTTTGAATTGACAATTTAGTGAGATTTAGAGGGCTATAAAAATAAGTTAGAATTGTTTTGTTTTGATTCTCTTTTCTTTGGCTCCACTCACATCCTTTTTCCCTCTGGTTTAATTATGTTCCAGGTATAACGTGTAAACACCCTAATCATTTTAATAATTGACCTTTCGTTACGGTGATACACTTAAAATAAATTTCCTTTTATACCGTATCCTTGCCTGGTTGCGTTTGTCATTTGCCAACCCAACACACACCTTAAATCCATTTCCAATTAAAATGTTACCCCCTCATACCCTTAGACAACCCTAGGGGTCGTAACAGCTGTATATGTATAACTGGTCAATATTTTCTTTTTCTTGTGTGTTATTTATATAAAAACAATATAAATTGAAATAGACACTTTTAGGAAAAGTCAGGTACCAGCAGGATTGTTTTTTTTTTTCTTCGACAAAGTTATTACTAAAATAATACTTTCATAATATGCAAAAGCATAAACATTTTACTTTGTTCCCTAGGCTCTGCATTTAACTTTAATTTAGAAAAAAAAGCAGCAGAATAAATTATTCTAGCAGTATACAGTATAGTACTGACATGTTGCATCTTTACTTTGCAGATGAGACAAGAGTGAGGGCAGATGAGAACAGCTGGCCAATTAAAGACCTAGAGCAGCAGCAGGCAGAGGCAACTGGTCAGACCATTGCTGATTTAGGAGACCTGGACATGGGCCCTAAACATGTAAAGCTACCTCAATATCCCCTTGAACGTTTTGGAGGGGAAGCATAAGTTCTTTAAAAAGGCAATTTGCATGCTCAATGAATGATCATGCTCTGAATTTCAAAATGTTGCCATTACACTTGCTAACAAACCCCAGAAAGCAATTGGCTACCATCTTGACTAGCTCATTTTTCAGACCATCAGTTGAGATAACAAATGTCACACCTGTTTTGCTTGCCTCTTTCCCTTTGAATGTTCAGAGAGTAATCGCTCAAAACATTACACAGCCAGGGTCAGTTCTTGATGCGTCATCTGTCTGTTGAGATGGAATCAAGTATCATCCAGGCATGGTTCTCTCTACTGGCTCATGTTCATGTCTCCCTGAATTTGTCCCGATTGAAAAGATTGTTGCAGCAAACAGAAATTCTGTTTTGAGATTTGAGATCTTACCAACTTCTCTGCAGTGATGCCACATCTATTTGTGTGGTTGGGATATCAGAGTTGAATTATGTCCTCCCATTATCAGCATATAAGGTAAAAGGAGAACTTATGGTAACACTGAGACTATATTATTTGCAAAATACCCATCTTATGTTCCCCAGATGGCTAGCCAACAGAAATTAACCATCAGAGTTATTGTCTCCGAGGGAGGTATAAGAAAGATTACAATAACAACTTGGCCAGACACACTTGAAGATTTGATTGGCTAGCTCAAAGGCACTCTCCAAGCAAACTACAGCTTCACCTTACATTAACAAGATCCTGAATTTACGAACTGTGTAATCTTACAGATATCTCTGAGCTCCCAGAGAAGCCGACCATCAAAATCATCCCTATAATTGAGCTTGTACCAATCATTGCACAAACTGAATATTTTAGTGACCCAAGAAGCCAGGCAGACACAGATATCTGTCCAACTCCTCTCTGGGTAGAAGTTCTCAGTGCCCTGAGGTATTTTACATTCATATATTTTC
>JAVLUX010000007.1:18455000-18632500 GCA_032164185.1 Moxostoma hubbsi
TTATTGATTGTACCAGTAAAGGTTAAAAGTTCAAAAGGAAGTACAATTCTGCACACATATGCCTTTCTTGATCCTGGTAGCTCTGCAAGCTTCTGCACAGAGGATCTTATGAGGAAACTCAACATTACTGGAAGAAAGGCCAATATTCTTCTTCGAACAATGAGCCAGGATAAGTCTGTGCCCTCGTACGTTGTCTGTGGATTGGAAGTATCTTCACTGAAAGAAAGTAACTTCATCCACCTGCCAGAAGTCTACACCCAAAAGATCATGCCTGTTGACACCTGTAACATTCCCACAAAGGAAGAACTATCTAAATGGCCATACCGGAGTCAGGTACAGTTTCCTAGGATTCCAGCCAAGGTGGAGTTGTTGATTGGAAGCAATGCTCCCAAAGCCATTGAACCTTGGGAAATCCTTAATAGCCAAGGGGATGGGCCATATGCAGTTAAGACCCTACTAGGATGGGTTATTAATGGTCCTTTACAAGGCAAAAACACAGCAAACAGGAACAGTTGTGATGGTGGTGTTGTTAACAGAATTTCTATCTCGAACTTGGAAGAAATGTTGATGCAATAATACAACCATGATTTTAATGAGAGGTCAAGTGAAGAGAAGACTGAAATGTCTATAGAAGACAAAAGATTCATCAAGATTGCAGAACAGTCAATAAAGTTAAAAAATGGACATTACACTCTTGATCTACCTTTTATGAAGGACAACACAGTGTTGCCTAACAATTACCAAGTGCCAGATCAGCGACTTCAAAGTTTGAAAAGAAAGTTCAAGAGGAATGAAAAATTCAAAACCGACTATACTGAATTTCTAACAGAAGTCATAAATAAGGGCTATGCTGAAGTGGTGCCGCAACAAGAGCTGAAAAGAGCAGATGGTAAATTGTGGTATATCCCACATCATGGTGTATACCATCCCCAAAAGCAGACCATCAGGGTGGTCTTTGACTGTGCTGCTACTTTTCAAGGTAAATCCCTCAACTCAGAACTTCTTCAGGGTCCTGATTTGACCAGCACACTTTTTGATGTTTTGACCAGATTTCGCCAAGAATCTGTAGCAGTTATGACAGATATCAAAGCAATTTTCCATCAGGTCAGAGTGTCAAGATCAGATGTTGACTTCTTGCGATTCCTCTGGTGGCCAAGTGGTGATGTCAGCATGCCTGCTGTGGAACATCGAATGATGGTACATCTATTTGGGGCAGTCTCATCCCCCAGCTGTGCAAACTTTGCTCTGAGGCAAACAGCCAAAGACAACAAAGGCCATTTTCGAACTGAGGTGATAAACACGGTCGAGAACAACTTCTATGTAGATGATTGCTTGAAGTCCCTTCCAACAGAGCATGAATCAGTAGAATTGGTGAAAGATCTAACATCTCTCTGTCAAACAGGAGGATTCCACCTCACAAAATGGGTGAGTAACAGTCGTACTGTTCTTGCACATATTGCGAAGGAAGACAGAGCTCAGAATGTAAGGGAATTGGATCTCGACAGGGAAAAGCTTCCCACTGAAAGAGCCCTTGGATTGTTGTGGTGCGTGGAGAATGATGTTTAAGTTTAATATCACCGTCAAGTGCAAATCCCACACTCGAAGAAATTTACTATCAGTTGTGAGCTCCATCTATGATCCACTTGGACACTACCTGCCAAATTGCTTATCCAAGAACTCTGTAGGAGTAAATGTGGTTGGGATGAGGAAATACCACAGGCTGCAGTGGATAAGTGGACAAAGTGGATAAAGGATCTTGACGAGATAGAAGATTTCAGAGTGGCACGTTGTGTAAAGCCAACTGGTTTTGGATTGCTGAAGCAAGCAGAGCTGCATCATTTCTCTGATGCTAGTGAACAAGGATACGGCATAGTGAGTTACTTGAGACTGACTGATGATATGCACACTGTACATGTGTCTTTCATATTGGGGAAAGCCAGAGTGGCCCCACTTAAGCAGGTCACAATTCCACGTCTAGAACTTACAGCTGCAGTGCTAGCAGTCAGGGTGGACATTATGGTAAGGAAAGCTTTGGAGCTAGATCTCAAAGGCTCAACATTTTGGACTGATAGTCAGTCAGTGCTGAAATACGTTGCAAATGAGAATGCAAGATTCCGCACATTTGTAGCTAATAGGATCTCTGTTATTAGAGAAAACGCAGATGTAAAACAGTGGAAATTCATCAGAACAAAGCAGAACCCAGCTGACATAGCATCAAGAGGGGTGAGTGCTGGCACATTGGTGAAGTGCAAAGAGTGGATCCATGGACCAGACTTTCTATGGAAGAAAGAAGAGGAATGGCCTAAAGAGTCCCTGGAACCCATGTCTCTCTCACTCGATGATCTTGAAGTTAAAAGGAACACCACTGTTTATAGTACTGTCATTAAAGAAAAGGAAAACCCTACCAGCCAACTGCTTAACTATTTCTCAAGTTGGACAAAGCTAAAGTTGGCAGTAGCATGGTTCTTGAAGCTCAAGAATATCCTTCGCTTGCTCACTGCAAAAAGGAAAGAAGTACAGGCCACCTGCATGAATAAGAACACTCAGAGCCAAAACAATGTCTGTAATGAAATTAAAGCATTCAAGACATCACTTTGTGGACAATCCTTATGCTTGGATGATCTCTTGAAAGCAGAAAAGGCCATTGTTGAGTTTTGGCAGAAACAAAGGTATTCAGACGAAATGTCAAGAATTGGAAAGACATCACCTTTTGGAAAGTGCTTGAATAGATTCAGCAGCCTGTACAAGCTAGATCCTGTGATGGATGATGGAATTTTGAGAGTTGGAGGAAGGTTGGACAAGTCTGCAATGCCTGAGGAGACCAAGCGACCTATAATACTTCCAAAAGATCTTCACATCTCCACACTTATCCTTCAACACATACATGAACAGCTCGGTCATGCTGGCAGAAACCATGTTCTCTCACACCTGAGAAAGAAATATTGGATTATAAATGCCAATTCTGCAGCCCGCAAAGTTCTGTCTAAATGTGTTGTGTGCAAGCGTGCAAGAGGAAAGATTGGAGAGCAAAAGATGGCAGATTTACCAAAGGAAAGACAGCAAGCTGATCTTCCACCTTTCAGCAAGGTTGGCGTTGACTACTTTGGACCTTTCATGACAAAAAGAGGAAGAAGTCAGGTAAAGAGATATGGGGTTATTTTCACTTGCATGACAAGCAGGGCAGTTCACCTAGAAATGGCTCACTCACTGAACACAGATTCCTGCATTGATGCTTTAAGAAGATTCATAGCCAGAAGGGGCCAAGTACTGCATATTCGATCTGATAACGGAACTAACCTGGTTGGTGCAAAAAGAGAGTTACAGAATGCACTTTCAGAATGGAACCAAAACAGAATCCAGAAGGCAATGCTCCAGAAAGGAATTCAGTGGACGTTTAATCCTCCAACAGCCTCACATCATGGGGGAGTATGGGAGAGGCTCATTTGAATGGTGAGGCAGATCTTATGCTCTATTTTACAACAACACACCCTCGATGATGAAGGACTACAAACACACTTTTGTGAGATTGAAGCAATTCTGAATAGTCGTCCCATTACCACATTGTCTGATGACCATCATGATCTAGAACCTTTGACACCAAATCACATTCTTCTGTTAAAGTCTAGCCCTACTTTGCCACCTGGATTGTTTCAAAGTTCAGACGTATACAACAGACGTCGGTGGAGGCAAGTACAATATTTAGCAGACCTGTTTTGGAAGAGGTGGTCCCAAGAATACTTACCATTACTACAGGAACGGCAGAGATGGCTTACTGCAAAAAGAGGACTGCAGAAAGGAGATATTGTGCTAGTTGTGGACAGTTCAGCACCTCGTGGATCGTGGCCTATTGGAAGAGTAACAGAAGTTTTCCCTGATTCCAAAGGAATCATTTGGCTCCATTTACATTTAATGTATTGTAATTGTTGCTTAAATGCCCAATTAGGGGCCGGGTGTAGGAGCCATACTTACCACCTTATTTAATTTTTATAAATTTGTTCATTTAAATATCAGAATGTTGTTGTATTGTTAATTGTGTTTATTTCTTTGAGTGTGTGCCCTCTATAGGTGAGAGGGGAAAAATTGTATAAAGGACAGGCCACCCCTGACAGGAAGGGGGCGCTGGTGCAAGAGCACACAGTCTTTTGACCGTGCACATGGAGCTAGGGTGGCATGGTGCAACAAACCTGCAAGTGGCCTAAAAGTTGTTTGTTTTGTTTTATGTTACAATGCATCTTTATTTTTGATTTAATAAACTTCAGTTATTTTATTGGAACATCAACACGCCTCTCTGGATCTATTCATGGTACTTTGCACGCGTCAGAATCCTAGCATCAGCATCTCCCACAGTGGACAAGAAAATTGTTTTCACCATTACTGTGTGTGTGTATATGTGTGTGTGTGTGTATGTATGTGTGTATATATATATATATATATATATATATATATGTGTGTATATATATGTGTTGTTATTTTTCATTTTAAGCCATTAGTGAAGACTTTCTGCTACTAATTTTCAGAGTCATTTAATCAGCATTTTTTCCCAGACTTTTATTTTATGGCCAAGCAAATTTGAACTTAAAAACATTTTTGAATATCTGTGTTATTGATTTATGGCATGACAAACTGAAAAGTTATGACTATAAAATCAGTAAAAATGGGCTCAAAGTAACTTTTTTTTCTGTGCTGTTGCAGTACAAATGAAAGGAACATTTTTGACTTGTGTTTTTTGAGATTGAAGGGCATTACTGCCATAATTCGATCTGTACATTACAAGTATTGGTTGCAAAACTGTGCACTGAATATGGTTTGGTATCTTGGCAGCTCAGGAGAACTTACCCATTTTCAGTCACAGTTGTGCTGAAAAGATTTGGAAAAACTGCTCCCAGAAACTTAAGTTGTATGATTCCCTTTACATTCGCTTATTATTATTATTATTATTATTATTAGTTTTTTTTTTACTTTACTGTCATTAGTTGGAAGTTACACATTATGTCTTGTCCTAAACTCAAACATGAGTTTTGGGTCTGCTTGTTGTTAAATCCTGGTTGTTCCAACAAGTGCACTCAAAACTCCCATATCAGTTTAGGAGCCAAAGACATCTGCAAAACATTACACTGGTGACAGTAAAGCAGTTTAGGTAAATATACTTGGGAGTCATGTGATTCACAAAAATGTTGCAGGGCAACATAGAAGTTTCTGGGGGAAAAAAAATGTCACATCTTTTGAGCATGAGGGGGTAAACTCAACATAGGTGCTAATCTACAAAACCATATTTGATTCACAGTTTTGCAGTCAGTACTTGTAATGTACAGATCCAAATATGGCAGTTGATGGAAAGTCAATTTAAGACTGGTATTGTCCTTTTAATAATTACTTTCAGTGCAGTTTATATTGTATGGTGCTTTTCATTATACAGTCGGAGGTACATTTTGGTGGACAACACTGAATTATCTTCTCCTTGTCAATCTGTTTCTTTCTCTTTTTGGATCTAATTGACATGGACTCTTAAAGTCAGACTTCACTGGGAATCCTCTTGATCAAGAAAGTCCTCCGCTAAACCCATCCAGAGTGGGGATCATCTTGGAAGGGGGTTTGGTGATGGTGAACTGGCTAACCTGCCTCAGGCCTTCTGTGTCCTTTTCGGACTGATTTATGCCCTGCACCTGGACTACCCCAAGTGCATGAAAACACTTTCTCCTTTATTCATCAGGTAATGCTCAACCTGGGAAAAGGTGAGCTGACACCCAAAATTCAGTCTTTAAAAAAACTCAGTTTGCAGTGTAAAACGAGCTTCCCAATAGTTATACCACTGCTCCAAATATCAGGTGGTTAGTTTGAATGTTTTAGAATATCCTGTTTGCTGTTTCACAGAGACAAAGGTTTCAAATCTCTGAAACTTGGGAAGTTATCAAGGCAAGGCAATATGTTCCTTGACTGTATTGTCATCTGTTGTATTTTCAAATGAAAAGGAAAGGAATGTACAGAAAAAGAATGTACTTTTGTTATTTGCTTTCTTTTTGTTTTTTCTTAATTTAATTATCTAGTTTAACGAATTAAAAAAATAAATATAAACTTTACTTAATTTAACTTAAACTAAGTGGAGTAACTGGACAGCAATTGATATTACAAATTATTTCAAATTAAATCAACTTGATATTTAGTTCATTGAACTTCAATATACTAAGTGTAATTGCAAAGTAATTTATATTACAATTTTAAGTTAAATTAACTTTGCATTTGGTGTATTAAACTTCAAATAAAAGTTTGAAGTGCTGGAATTTTTAAGTTAAATTCACTCAAGTTATAAGTACATATTACTTAAATTTTATGGCAACCAGTTTCCTCAAATTTTTTAAGTACATTCAACTTATCCGGGTTTACAGTGTAGGTACTTTTACTCAGAGCTAATACTTGTCTTTTTCACACTATAGTAAAATAACTGATTGTGTGGGTGTAATAGTATTAACGTGCACTATTCACAGGTTTGGCAGTATGTGAAGGTGTCTGCAATTATTAAACCTATAAAGCTGTGAGTATCATATTTCATACACCATTTTCTAAAGCCTCTACATTATCAGCATGAAAAACAGGTTGTATGCAATGTATTAGATGTCTCTTGTGATAACAACAGAGCTGCATTAAAAACCAGTATTATTTACCCCCGGGTCAGATTTGACCCGTAGATAAAGTTGTGTCGAAAAAAGTTTGATACTCCATAAATATGAAACAAAATGTTTTTAAAACATTAATTTATTCAATTATGTAAAGAACCCAAGGCATTTTGACCAAGATTAAGATTATTTATCAGTAATAAAGCAAATACAATATAAATATAAAATACATCATTCAAGTTTTTTTCCCCCTCCTAAAATACAAGGACACATTTTATCTCAGGCACACAGAGATGTTTATTCAGCATAAGCTGAACTATTAAGTGTCATCACTTTAGTTTGCGATTGAAGATATGTCAGATCCGTGTTGTGAGATATTAATTAGCACAGAACTAAAACTAGAATTTAGACACAAATAGTAAAACAGAGGCAAAGCAAAAATATATAATCTAAGTGGTCAGTGAATATGTGTCAGGATCCCGAATCTCTAGGTGAGTTTTTGTGGGGTCGGGATCCTGTCACCTATTTCTGTGTTTGGACTCATCCAACCGATGTGGCAGGACCCTGACACTAGAAACACAACACAGGCACAAACACAGAAACAGAACTATATGTGCATGTAAATACAAAAAAAGCTTTAACAAATACACATTTGTTGTCTTTATTGAAATGCATTCAAATGTTTCATATTACATCTTTATTGTCAATTAACAAATTCTGGCAGAAGAAGGCTAATTACAACAAGTATTACAATATGACACTTATAAATTATTGCATAGCTGCAATGTAGTGAAATAAATGATTTCAGTTGGCTAGTGTGTGACAGACAAGTGGATCAAGTAGAGGAGTACGCATGTGAAAAGACAATGTAATGTCATGGATTAAATTACAAACATCCAAAGGTGTACACGACCAACATTTAAAAGCTTTGACACATTGAGAACATTAAATATAATTAACCATGAAGTCAACATAAGCATTATTACTTGATACAAACAAAGATACCATGCTATGATCAGAACAGACAGTTGCACAATGCTGTAGAACGGACAGTTAGCAATTACAATTGTTTAAAAGAAGCACAACAGCTGTATTATAATTCTGTATTGCATTGTATTCTGCAGCATGTATAACAAGGTCTGTTTAGTGCTCAGCACATTTGATGCAATGTAAAGAGAAATGTGTATTGGATTCCACTACAGAATGCGATTTAGTTGCTTCTGACCTTTTTGCTTGTTACAGGCTAACCACTTTATTAAATCTTAAAAGGAGCCAGATATACTTGAGTAATGTATAAAGATAAGCTTATAGTTACAAATAGAATACAAAATGTGTGTTGAAGATTACCTTTATGATAACTGTGAGATTCCTGTTTAAAAACTTTCTATTTGTCTGCTTCACTTGTGTTGAGTCATCAGGCCCAATGAGATAATATTTGCCTTTAGGACATATGAATACTTTCACTTACAGAAAGCACCTTATCTGGTATGGTTAAAAAAAACAAAAAACACAGTCAATGTTTAAAAGGCTAAACATTTCACAATAGGAAACATAATAGTGTATATACAGTGTAAAAATCATGTTTGGATTTTTTTTATCTCAATAGTCATTTTGATTACAGATCATATACAAATTGCTAATCATACAGCAGAACCCTGTGAGAAATACAGCTCCTCTTGAGTAGGCACTTAAATATCTTTTTTTCATTGTCGTTGAGAAGTTCATTACAGAAGAGAAAATGGCATACGCCACGGTGACGAGGCGATGTCACCAGATTTTGTGTTAACATTATTTTACAAATATGAAACTTAACTTAGGCCTACAGTAAATGTAATATGATTTAAATGATTCCCAATACAATCACTTCAAATAAATATAAAATATTATGCACAAAGTGTTCTTGTTCCATCCAAGTAAACATTGGAAATTGTTTGTTTTAGTTGCATCTAAACTTTAAAGAGATTATTCACCCAAAAATAAAACATCACCCACATGTTGGTGGGAAAAGCCATATGACTTCTTTTCTTCCATAGAACACAAAATGAGATGTTAGACTCATTTACCATTCAGTTTCATTGCATCTTTTTTCCAGAAAACATGTGTCCCACAGATAAGGCAAAAAAAAGAAATCACAGGTTTGGAACAAGGTGAGTATGTGATAACAAAATTTTCATTTCAGGGTGAACTGTCCCTTTAAGGTCCAAAAAGAAAAAACACAATCACCTTCTCACAAAATCATGAGTAGTGTTTTATGCTAAGAGGTTCATCTTAATTCCAACAATCAAATAGTGCAAATGGTACGACCGCTTATTTATCCTGAGCAATGGCACAATGAAAGGGCCTAATACTCCTGTGTATCAGCTGACACATTCTGCAACCTCTCCACTATGAAAAAGCACAGCGTTCCTGTGAAGCCCAGGATGACCATAATGAGGAGCTGCCAGGTCAGAAGCACATAACCGCTGTAGAAGAACGCCACTGCTGCAAAAATGGACTGAGAGGAGCGGAGTGTGTTATTGATACTGTAACAAATTCACATTCTACACTCCACCTTATTTCATGAGCACCGGATCAGGTAGTAACCTACGTTATGTTGTAAATATTTGAAATGCAAAAGTTATGTGATTAGTCACTTTAAAATGATGTTCAATATTTCACCCTTATTCTCAAAAGAATTCTATTTTATTGACTTAAACCAGTGGTTCTCAAATTTCACAGACCATGTCCAAAGTATGTCTGAAAAAAGTACCATCTAGCACACAACTATGCTAATTTACATGCACTTTCACATGCCATTGTAAGAATGTTGGCTTTGTATTAGATTCCAATGATAAGATGCTACACTAAAACTGAAAATAGATAAAAATAAACGTGGAAAAATTTAATATTTTATTTTGAAATATTTTTTCCATGTATTTAAAATCCTGTGGAATTCCACCTGTGGGCATCCCAGTTTAAGAAACCACTGATAAACTATGCAAATAAACAGGCCTATGCTTTCTTTGTTGGAATAAAAAAGCTGGTTTGTTTTAAAATGAGTCATGTGAGGGAAAAGGAATCTTGGTCAACTACAATTTGAATGAATGCAGACTGTACCTGTATGAATTTGAATATAGCAAAGGCTGGTGCACTACGTTCAACATACACCCGTCCCAGGATGCTGTAAAGTTGAGTGTTGAAACAGCTGTCCCCGAGACCGAGCAAGAAGCTGCACAGCAGGGCAATGGACACACTACAAGAGTAAACAACAAATATTGTTTAGCAGTCCTACAATGCAACAATGAACAAAAAACATATTAGACCAAATGTAGAGCATAGAGGCATTTAGTCCATGTCTGTTAGCTTTGAGGCCAACTATATACTAAATATAATTAAATTGTTTTTAGTTTTTTTTTTTTAAAAAGCAAGAAAAAATTGGTTGAGGCTCTGGGTTACTGACCAGAAGGTCGGGGGTTCAAGCCCCAGCACCGCCAAGATGCCACTGTTGGGCCCTTGACCCTATCTGCTCCAGGGGCGCCGTATCATGGCTGACCCTGCACTCTCACCCCAGCTTAGCTGGGATATGTGACGACAAATAAATTTCACTCTATATATGCAAAAATGTATGTACAATGTGTGACCAAAATAAAGGCTTCTATTCTATTCTTCTATATACTAGTGTATTGCAGAAACAAAAAAACCTTTCGTCAGATATAGTCATTTAAAATGTACTGTCTTTCTCTTTTGTGAAAATGGAAAAACATATTGATTACCTGCACTAATGTCTTGTTTCAATTAGAGGTGCACTGATATGAAATGTTGTTTGGTCTATACTGATTTTAAAAACTATTGGACGATACCGACGCTGACATTTTGCCAATTACCTTATTTTTTTCATCATATCACTGTTTTGCTTAGGAATTAAAAACGTACAAAGAGGTACAAAAGCTTTTGTTCTAACAATAATTAATTTCCACTGAACATTTATTGAAACTGTTGAACAGATGACAGGACAACATTTTAAAGAGAGACACATTTTTTTGCGAAGTTCCCATTCAAATGGCTTGTTATTGATAAAAATGATGTATGTAATGACGCGTCATGCTTTTAAACCATGCATAAGTTTTGGCTTATCGCAAAAGAAATCTGCCCTTAATTCCTCCAGATTCATTGAATTTAGCCAGCTTACTTAGCAGCTTACTCATTTTAATTTCACAAATAAATGCAATCAGAAGACGAGGAATTGCAATCAAAAGGGAGCAGTTGCCCTTCTGATAGGACTGTAATATTGGTCCTGATGTTGCACATATCACAGGTTGCCACCGGTTCCATCGAGCATATACACATCAATCGATGTGTATATGCGGTGTGCACAGCTATTAAAAAAAAATGTTATTCGGTGTAATATCAGGGTTTACATAGGGTACATTTCTGGTATTCAATAGGCTATTTTGAACAATCATCTAATCTAAAGCATTGCCATCACAATGGCATTATGTCCCGCATATTTGTCCAGCAACTTTTAATGACCAAATAAACTTCATTGTCATCAAAACTAATTTTAGTGTCATTAAGCAATTTACATTTTCTGAAGAAGATCAGCAAATGTAATCCAAGGTAAAAAGGGTTAGATCTAAAATATTTAAAAGTTGTAACATTTTTAAAAGCAAACCAAACCAGTGTTTCGCAATACTTGAAGTACTGAGTTTATGTGCTAGAGTTAAATGGAAAAATATTGTGTCGACACTTGTGAAATTTTAGCGATAATTTGCGTTTCCATCAGCTATATCAGTAAACGTTTTGATGCGCCATAATTTTTGTCACAAAAAAACCCTTGGATGGAAACATAGTTCATGAAAGATAAATACAGTTGAAGTCAGAAGTTCACATACATCTTAACCAAAAACATTTAAACTCTGTTAAACTGTTTTTTACAAATCCTGACATTTAATCATAGAAAACATTCCCTGTCCCTGCTGTTAGTTAGGATCACTATATTTTAAGGATGTTAAATGTCAGAATAATAATAGAGAGAGAATAGTAGATTTTTTTTTAAACTTTTATTTCTTTCATCACATTTCTAGTGGGTTAGAAGTTTACATACACTTTGTTAGTATTTGGTAGCATTGCCTTAATTTTTTTTTAATTTGGATCATTTTGGGTAGCCTTCCGTAAGCTTCTCACAATAATGGAATGTTGGCCCATTCCTCTAGACAGAACTGGTGTAACTGAGTCTCCTTGCTCGTACACGCTTTTTCAGTTCTGTCCACACATATTATGATGGATTAATGTCAGGACCTTGACTTCATTGTGCATAAGCATTTTGCCACAACTTTGGCGGTATGCTTGGAGTCATTGTCCATTTGGAAGACACATTTGCGACCAAGCTTTAACTTCCTGGCTGATGTCTTGAGATGTTGCTTCAATATATCCACATAATTTTCCTTCCTCATGATACCATCTATTTTGTGAAATGCACCAGTCCCTCCTGCAGCACTTATAAAGCGCCCATTCAAAATGATTACTCAGAAACAGATCTTATCGCATGTACGCCCACACGATTGGTTTGCAACGAAAGATCTGAAGGACGGATAATTTCATATCAAATTGTATGACATCACAGGATGTTTTTTAGATTCGTGTTTGAGGAAACAGCATTTTAATTCAAAGTCCTGCCCTTCGGAGTGTCTCTGGCTCCTCAACATTCACGAAGAGCATCGACGTGGCTCTCGACCGTCTGAGACTGAGCGGCACACGCATCTTGAACTACCTTGACGAATGGCTGTTACTGGTGCAATCAGAGGCCTTAGAGACCAGCATATATACCAGCACAGAGACTAACTGCTTGGGCCTCAATGTAAACTGGGAGAAGAGCACGCTCTCCCTAGACATCAAATCTCCTTTTTGGGAGTCCACGAGCAGCCACACGCACCTCACTAGGGAGCAGGTTCTAACTGGGAGAACACTTCCACTGAAGCTGATTCAGAAAGCATTGGGAGAATTGACACATTGGCAAACAAATGGCTGGTTAAGTGCATATATGCTTTCCCCCCAGTATGCCTGATTCACTCGGTCATATGCAAATTCAGAGAGGACAAGGAAACGGTTCTATTAGTTGCGCCAAAATTGCCCAATCTGCCATGGTTTCCGGAAATTATGGAGATGCTGTACAGCCCGCAATGGGAAATACTGCTGAGGAGGGATCTACTCTCTCAAGCGCAAGGCACAATCTGGCATCCACAGCCCCAGCTGTGGAACCTGCATGTGTGGCCCCTGAATGGGGCGCAATAAACTTGCCAAAACTGACACGTTCAGTCATGAACCAGTCATTTTACAGGCCAGAGCACCATCCACGAGATGCCTCTACGTGCTAAAATGGAATGTGTTCAAAGACTGGTGTCTCTTACATGGGAAAGACCCAGTAAACTGCCCCATATATGAAATTCTAATATTTCCCTCCATAGGCAAGCATGATTTAATCATAAAGTTCATTAAGGAACAAAGACGATTAAACCCATTTCGGCCGGCTACAGTCCCAACTTGGCACTTAACTTTAGTCTTAAAAGCTCTCGCAGAGCCACCCTTTGAGCCTTTGGACTCTGATGATTTGTGCATGCTCACTGTTAAGACAGTACTACTGCTGGCTCTGGCCTCAGTAAAACGGGTAGGTGACCTGCATGCACTATAAGTTGACAATTCATGTCTGGAGTTTGGCTCCGGTTTTTCAAGAGCCACTGTCAAACCCAGGAAATGCTATGTGTCTAAGATCCTAATCACGCCCTTCAAAGTGCAGGTGGTTCACCTTCAGGCCTTATTCCCTCCTCCATTTAATTCCGAAGGGGAACAATCATTGCATTTGTATGCCCTGTGCAGGCACTACATGCATACATTGAGTGTACTTGCCAGTTCAGACTGTCTGATCAGCTCTTTATATGCTATGGAGGACGCGCAAAACAGAAGTCCATCTCCAAGCAAAGGCTCTCTCACTGTTTTGTCGATGCAACTGCCCTAGCATTGTAAGACTTGCCCAATTGGTGTTAAAGCACACTCGACTAGAGGCATGGCCTCCTCATGGGCATGGACGAATGGTGTGTCCATAAAAGACATAAGTTTTGCAGCAGGATGGTCCTCTAAAAACACATTCACAAGGTTTTACATCCTAGACGTTATGTCTCTTTCATCACAAGTCCTCTCTGTTTAGAGCACTTGCTATTCATTGGCCAAATATATATACTTATGCCCCTCCCTTTAAGTATGGGGTCCCCATCATTTACACAACCGCCTGCATGCAGGCTGTTATCAATTACCATAAAGTCACAAGCACTTTCATTATAAATAAACTCCCTTCCCAACTGGGTTCAGAAGGAGATAGTCATACTACATGACTATAGTTCATATATTGTTATGAGTGCTCCCCTCCTGGCCAACACAAGGATCACTCAATGCGGCATATTCATGTCGGTAGCCACTGCAGCATTATGTTTCCTCTCTGGGAAGTTATGTTGTGTAGTGCAGTGTGATGGGATTCTGTTTCCCATATGCGTTGCTACGCAATCGAGTGTACATGAAGGCAACAAGACATTGTGAACACACTACAAGACTCAGAGTTCTTGAGGTACAAGCAATACGCTCCTTGGAAATGGTGTTTATGCACCCATTTTTATAGCGGACAGCTCGCGCCAAAACAGGATGTGGCTCAAACACCACAGCCAATATTAGAATATTGGCGTTATTGTAGAGAGGTTTCAACTAGGTCATATAAGAAGGTATTCCCCATATGCATTGCTACACAATGTCTCATTCCCTTCGTCTCAGGGAACCAAGGTTATGTACATAACTGAGATGTCTTTCCTCATTAATGTGAGAATGAAAAAGAATAAAAATTAAATATTACATGTTCTTTGTAGTGCCATCCCTTCTACATTCTGGATCAGCATTTCTGGATTGTGCAATTCAATTCAAAGAGTTTTTACAAAGTGCCATGATAATTCATTATAAATGTACTATCAGTTTTCATATTGATATTTTCATGCTTAAACCGATTTGCTGATGGTTTTAATTTGGTCATTAATTAGCCGATAAATATTGGTGGCCGATACATTGGTGCATCCCTAGTTTTAATAGAAATTGTCAACAAGGGAAAGAAAAAAACTAAATTTAGCCGAGCATGAAAAAATGGACACTGGTTCCAATTTTCACAATAAAACTTTGAAAAAACAAACATATTTTACAGTGTTTTATTGTGTTACAATACCTTGGTGCCATATATGGCTTATGTTGTGAGCTGGTTTTGAAAACCACGGGAGCATCATCTGGTATGTTGAGGAATATCAGGTAGAAGGCCACAAAGTGCACAACCATTCCTAAGAAGACCACTGAGGTGCGCCTGAAACGGTTATTCTTCAATACAAGGCCAAACAATCCTCCCCCTGCAGACAAATCCCATGGTCTAGTTAAGCCTCATTCTGTCTTATAAAAGTATTAGTTCACCTTGGATTTCCACAGGGCTGGACTGGTAATCTGGCATACCGGGCATTTTCCCGGTGGGATGACGCACTTTGGGCGAACAGGGGTGGACTGCCAATTGGGAGAACCGAACAGGCCGATGGGTTGCCCGCAAAACAGGCCGAATCGGCTGCTTTAAGCTAAAACAAGCAGCAGCGTTATGCAGATTGGACCACAAAACGGCACTGCGAAATGCAGAAAAGGACAGCGAACACTGTCAATTGGGCCAGTTGCTTTGTAAAATCCCGGGCAGATTTCTCTTCCTAGTCCAGCCCTGGATTTCGAAGTCCAAAATGCAAAGCATTAATGACAATTAAATAATACAATAAAGTGAAATAGACTGTACAATCAAAATACACAGTAAAAACTTTCAGAAAATATAAAAATGCTATGGTAAAAAAATTATAATTGGTTAACCTACCTATCTATCTATCTATACATACTGGCATCCAAAAGTTTTGTATAATGTACAGATTTTGCTGTTTCTGAAAGAAATTGGTACTTTAATTCACCAAAGTGGCATTCAACTGATCATAATGTGCAGACATGAGATTACTGATGTAAAAAACAGCACATCACTATTTGAAAAAAGCCATTTTTTTATCAAATCTAGACTGCCAGCCATCATTTCAACACCTTATCCTTGAGTTATCATGCAAAAGTGCTAATTTGGTTCTAGAAAATCACTTGCCATTATATCAAACACTGCTGAAAGCTATTTGGTTCATTAAATTAAGCTTAGTATTGTCTTTGTCTTTGTATTTGTTTTGGAGTTGCCACAGTATGCAATAGACTTAGTCAATATTAGGTCAATATTAGGTCAATAATGGCAAAAAAGAAACAGCTTTCTCTAAGAACTCATCAGTCAATCATGGTTTCGAGGAATGAAGGCTATATAATGTCTGAAATTGCCCAAAAAACTGAAGATTTCATACAAAGCTGTATACTACAGTCTTCAAAGATAAAGGACAACTGGCTCTAATAAGGACAGAAAGAGATGTGGAAGGCCAGATGTACAACTAAACAACAGGATAAGTACATCAGAGTCTCTAGTAGACAGCATCATTGAATTCTACCAGCTCAAAACACCAGTTTCATGTACAACAGTAAAGAGAAGACTCAGAGGTGCAGGTGCGACAACCCTGAGTCTCCTCCTGATTCTATTGGATTCTATTTTATTTTTTGAACTAAAATAAAAAACATTTGTATTGATTAGACTTTGTTGTCTGATCCCTCTTGTATGTTACGGCTTGAAACTAAATGGTCGTGACATAAAATTTGGAGCTCGTCTGGGATTGCTACATGTGTAGGTAAGTGCATAATGTTTTCAGTGTGTTCAACTGTGTAAATGAGTAGACTTCAGTTAGTTAGAGTGTCCTCAGCTGGATTTAAAATCCTTCCATCGAGGCACTGTTTGTTATTTTTGTTATTTTGCCTTTCTTATTTTTGAAGGTTATTCTGGATGGAGGTTTTAAATCTCTGTCGGGGGATCCCTGGCGAAGTGGCTGATGGGATTTGTATTTCCAGTGCTCTAGTTTAGCAGTGTCTCCTGCGTGTTTGTATTGCTGTTGTGTTTGCTCTGTTACCTCTTTTAGCAGAAATGTCATCGGTAATCAGGATTTCTTCATATTTCCGGCGGAAATATTATTGGAGAAATGTATGAAGGAAGAGCTGTTGCAGATTGCCGAGCGTTTTGATGTGGAAGAAACAAGTAATGATAAGAAGCTGATCATTACTCTGATGAAAACTGTGAAAAGCGCACTTATCGAGCGGGGTATTTTAGAGGTAAGAGCTCAAGTTATTCATTCTGAAGAGACTTTTGTCTCTCCTCTTTATGATACTGACAGGAATGTAAAGTTTAGTGAGACGTCTTTGCAAGAGAAACAGTTATGTGTGGATATGGATAAACTTTGAGCTGAGCGTGATGTGCACTGAAAGAGAAAGAGTTAGAAAATTATTCTGAGATAAAGAAATTACAACAGAAATTAGAGTTACGTAAACTGGAGTTAGAGTTTGAAAACGAAAGGGAAGAAAGAGAGTTTCAGCTGAGGAAACTTGAGGAAGCTGAATGCACAAACAGTTGAAATTCCACTTCACGTGCCATCTGTTGAACTCATGCTCGCTGCACCTGTTTTTGATGAGAAGGAAGTAGAGCAGTATTTTCAACATTTTGAGCACATTGCTGTCTTTGAAATGGCCTAAAGGGTTTTGGACCTTACTGTTGCAATGTGTTTGTGGCACGGTGGAGGGCGGGACCGGGGCGTGATTACGCATGTGTGATTAGGACATGTCCGTGAACGATCTCTTTCTCTCTTGCATCGCCGTCCGCGAGTGGCCTTTAGCCCTCTTGACGGCTTAATTAGCCTAATACGGGACCGGGCGTGCGTAATCACGCCCCGGTCCCACCCTCCACCGTGCCACAGTGTTTTAGTAGGGAGAGCACAGAAGGTGTATTCAGCGCTGACTATGGAACAACGTGGTGACTATGAAATCGTTAAGTCTGCTATTTTGCATGCTTATTAATTAGCACCTGAGGCATACCACCAGAAATTTTGAAGTAATTTTAAATCTGAGAAGTGTACTTATCTTGAGTTTGCTAGAGAGACAGAGAATCTGTTTGACCGCTGGTGTACCTCAGTAAAAGAAACCACTAAGGAACAGCTTAGAGAGCAGCTTCTTTTGGAAGAGTTTAAAAACTGTGTTCCAAGAACCGTTGCTGTGTATCTTAATGAGCATAAAGTGAGTAAATAGTCAGATGTTGCTCCTATGGCAGATGAATATGTTCTTACTCATCAAGTTTTTGTTAGTCACTCAAATGATCTAGGTAGGTCTAAATTGAGTGTCTGTTAAAGATAAAAAAAGATGGTTGTACGCCAGAATGTTGTGTCAAATTCTGCTGACAATACCTCAGTTACACGCACAAAATGTGAGATGGTTTGCTTTTATTGTAGAAAGCCAGGACATACAATTTCAGACTGTATTGTTCTCAAAAACAAAGAGATTGTTAAACCTGTTGGTTTAATTTCTACATCAAGTATAAATCATACTCCTGCTCAATTTAGTAAGCAGATTGAACAGGTGGATATCACTGAGATGAGAGTGTTAAAAATAGAGCTGATTTTTCATCATTTCTCTCTGAAGGGACTGTGTCTTTGCCTAATTTTGAGGAGACTGTACCTGTACGGGGCGAGGCAATCCTTTTTGTTGGAAGGACTTTTGCCCTTGTCTGAACGCACTGCTGCGGGAAAACATGTGCTGGTCAGAGGGCTTGAGATGGGGTTGATGGAAGTTCCACTACACCACATTCAACTTAATTCCAAACTTGTTTAATGTGATGCGGTAGTTGGAGTTCGTGTTATGCTTCCGGTCTTCTGACTGTCCTAATTTATTTCATGTACTGCATGTGCAATACCTCAAGCGACGGCTAAGAAATGTATGCCAGATGAAACTGAAAGTGTTCTTTGTGATACTTTTATTGCTTCTGCAAATTACTCTTATCCAGAACCTAGTACTGTGTGTACTGAAGTTGAAGATGCGATCCCTGTGCATGAGTTACAGTCTGTTGATGATCATAAGATGGATAAGTCTAATTCCGTGTCTGAAAGTCCATTTATTTGTGATGACCATGTTGACACTTGTTCTTTATCTGCACTTTATAGTGTGACTCTTATAGTGTGACCTTACTAAAGCGCAGCAGGCAGATGATACACTTCAAGAATTGTTCTCTTTAGCGTGTGAAGTGGGAGACAAGACTTTCCTCCAAGATAGATTGCTTTATAAACAACAACCTATGAACTCTGACAGTTCACTTGATCCTATGATCCAAATTGTGGTTCCTCTTAATTTTTGTCAAGCCATATTACAGCTATCACACCAGGGCATTGCTGGTCATATGTGGGTACGGAAGACATATGAGTTCTGAGGAAATTGTATTGGCCTAGAATCAAGCGAGATGTGATTGACTATATGCAGTCCTGCCATACTTGTCAAATGACTGGAAAGCCAAATCAAAAAGTTCCACTGGCTCCTCTACAGCCTATTGCTGCAGTCACCACCCCTTTTGAACACCTGATTATCGATTGCGTTGGTCCTTTACCACAATCTAAGGGTGGACATGCTTATTTATTCACTGTAATGAGTCAGTAGACACGTTATCTTGCAGCTTATCCTCTGAGATCAATTACTACCAAAGCTATTTTAAAGGCTTTAACGAGTTTTATGTCTATTTTCGGCATCCGAAAAAACATTCAGTCTGATCAGGGCTCGAACTTTATGTCTCAACACTTCTCTAAAGTCATGTGACAAATTAAAGTGAAACACAATATCTCAAGTGCTTATCACCCTCAGAGTCAGGGAGGGCTGGAAAGTTTCCATCAGACTCTTAAGTCACTTTTGAGGTCTTATTGTGTTGAACTTGATTGTGACTGGGAGGAAGGACTTCCTTGGATGTTGCTAGCTATTCGTGAGGTCATACAAGAGAGCATAGGTTTTAGCCCTAATGACTGAGTGTTTGGACACACTGTTAGAGGCCCTATTGGTGTCTTGGCAGAAGAGTGGACAACTTCTGACCATCCTGAGAATGTTTTAGACTATGAAAGTAGTTTCTGTTATTGACTCTATGAAGCCTGAGCTATTGCTCTACAAAAATTAGGTAAGCCTCAGTGAAAGATGCAGAGGTTGTTTGATCACAAAGTCAAGTCTAGAAATGTTCAAATTGGTGATCAAGTGCTGGCATTGTAACCTGTTTTGACTAGTCCTTTTCAGGCTGTTTACTGGACCTTATACAATTGCAAAGTGTTTTTCTGATAATAACAATTTATTAAACGCACCTGATCATCAAAAGAAAATATAGGTTTGTCATGTTAATTTACTGAAACCTTATGTGACTCCTGTACCTTATTTGTCTGTTGATGTTGTGACAACTACTGCAACTGTAGATCCAAGTGTTTCAGAAGTATCTGTAAAGATGGCTGACAATCTAGAGGAGATGAAATGTCCTTCTCGAGGATAAGTGGAAGGGTGACTTAATATTTCTGAAGTTCTTGCTAACTTGGCTCACCATTTGTCAGAGAAGACCGATATATTTAAGTTGGTAAGTTTGTTTCTCTCTCTCTTTCGGATGTTCTGACTCAAACTCATGTCATTGAGCATGACATTGATGCTGGTGTGGCTCAACCAGTGAAACAACATGCATATCGAGTAAACCCTATAAAAAGAATATTACTTCAGAAAGAGGTAGATTATTTACTTGCTCATAACTTGGCAGAACCCAGTTTTACTTCTTGGAGATCTCCATGTATTTTAGTGAGTAAACTCGATAATTCGTATCGTTTTTGCACAGACTACAGGAAGCTCAATTCCTTGACAAAACCCGATGGTTAACCTTTGCCAAGAATTGAAGATTGTGTTAACCGTGTTGGTTCTGCACAATTCGTCAGCAAATTTGACCTACTGAAAGGTTATTGGCAAGTGCCATTGACATGTCTTGCTAAAGAACTATCTGCTTTTGTTACACCTGAAAGGTTTCTGCAGTACACAGTTTTGCCTTTTGGGGTCATAAATGCTCCCGCTACATTTCAGCGGTTAGTCAATCACGTGTTTGTACGTGTCCGGGCTGACAGGGTGTGAGGCTTACCTGGACTATGTCATTCTGTACAGTTCTTCTTGGTCTGATTACCTTGATCAAATTAGAGAACTTTTTGTGCATCTGGTTAAAGCCCCCCTATCGATAAACCTTGCCAAATGTGAATTTGGAAAGGCCACTGTAACATATTTGGATAAGGTGGTTGGCCGGGGTTGTGTAAAACCTATCCAAGCTAAAGTTGATGCTATCTGTAGTTTTCCCATACCAGCCACTCATCGTGAGTTACAAAGATTTCTTGGGATGGTGGGTTACTATAGGGGTTTTTGTCATAACTTTGCAAATGTAGTTGCCCCTTTGACTGATTTGTTAATCCCAAAGTGAACCTTTAAATGGTCAGAACAATGTCAGTGTTCCTTTGATAATGCCAAATCTTTGTTAGCTAATGCTCCTGTATTGGTTTCTCCTAATTTTGAGAAGCCTTTTCTACTTATAGTTGATGCTAGCGCTTATGGTGCTGGCAAGTTCTTTTACAAGAGGATTCTAATGGAATTGAACACTCAGTCAGTTATTTTTCTCAAAGAAATTCAATTGTCACCAGCTACGTTGGAAAAAGAGGCTTTAGCCCTTGTTTTCAGCTGTTCAACATTTTAAGGTCTATATGAGTTAGGTCTGTGGTCCTATTATTGTATATACTGACCATAATCCGTTGACATTCTTAGATCGAATGCGAGGTAAGAATCGATGGAGCCTTGTTTAACAACCCTTCCACTTACAGATTAAACACATACTGTCATATTCCTTGTCTTTTGTTTTTGTGCATTTATGTTATAATTCTTGTTTAGTTTCCTGTTTCTCTGTTAGTTTTGTAGTCCTTGATTGATTCTCCCTGATTGTTTCCCCAGGTGTTCCTTGTTTTCCCTTGTGTATTTAAGCCCTTGTTTTCCTTGTTTCCTTTGTCAGTTTTTGCATGTTTTGTCATGTTCTGTGCCTGGTTTCCTGCGTTTTGTTATATTCGGTGTTACTTTGTTCATCTTTTGTTTGCATTAAAGCTGCACTTAGATCCTCATTCTTTGCCAGCCTCATCACACATACATGGCAAGGATAACATAATTGCTGATGCTCTCTCTCGGGTGTAAGATGTCCCATTAGTGTTGGGCATCTTTTCTTATTTTTTTAGCCATTTTAGGGAACCTAATTTTGGAATGGGAGGTGTGATAACCCTGAGTCTCCTCCTGATTCTATTGGAGCAGAGCGTGGGAGTTTTTGATTGGTTTTCCCCATGTTAACTGATAATTAGTTAGATTATATACGAGTATTGTGTGTTATTTGGGGGAGACACTCTTTATGGGGTAGTTTTTTTTCTTAGGAGTGGCTCTTACTCAGTATGTAAGACCATACTGACGCTTTTCTTATTTTGCTTATGTTTTTCTTATTTCGTGTAGCACAAAGATTTTGTCATAGTTATATTGTTTGTTAACTCTTTTGTTTTTCCTTCATTATCCCTAGACTTATGTTTATTAATTATTGGTTGTTGTTTAATTAAAATAAAAACATTTGTTTGATTAGACTTTGTTGTCTGATCCCTTATATGTCCTTTTATGTTATGGCTTGAAACGAGCTGGTCATGACACAGGTCTTCTGGGAAGAATTGCAAAGAAAAAGCCACTTTTGAAACAGAAAAACATAAAGAAAATGTTAGAGTGGGCAAAGAAACACAGACATTCGACAACAGATAATTCGAAAAGAGTTTTATGGATCTTAACTCCATTGAGCTTTTATGGGATCAGTTAGACTGTAAGATGCATGAGAAATGCCCGACAAGACAGCCACATTCATGGCAAGGGCTACAAGTGTGTGGGGTGAAATGTCACCTGAGTATCTGGAAAAACTGACAGCTGAAATGCAAAGCTGTCATTGCTGCACACAATCACATAAGAGCAAAATCTGTACATTATTCCAAACTATACATTACTTCCACACTTTTGGCAGCTAGTGTGTATATATAAATAAATAGATGTGCTTTTAGAGGAAAAACTTTTACCATATAGGTAATGGTGAAAATTTATATTATGTTTAACAAGACAACTGCAAGACAACATATTAACTGTATGTTAATATAAATTCTCCTCCCTGCCCAGTCGGTGGTGATATGTACAAATAAAGCGTATCATTAAAAACAAAAGAAGAATATGAAAGTGGAGATCTATAGTAAGAAAAGGACTTAAATACTGATCCTTTTTCTCAACCACACCTATCATATTGCTTCTGAAGATTGTAATTTAACCACTGGAGTGGTTAACTTATGGATTACTTTTATGGTGTCTTTATGTGCTTTTTGGACGTTCAAAGTTCTGGCCACCATTCATTTGCATTGTATGGACCTACAGAGTTGAATAATTCTTAAAATCTTTGTGTTTAGCAGAAGAAAGTCTGTAAAGTAAATTATAAGAGAATTTTAAGTTTTTGGGTAAACTATCCCTTTTAA
Source organism: Moxostoma hubbsi (assembly GCA_032164185.1). NCBI lineage: Eukaryota > Metazoa > Chordata > Actinopteri > Cypriniformes > Catostomidae > Moxostoma > Moxostoma hubbsi. The sequence goes on from JAVLUX010000007.1 coordinate 18,478,165, forward strand.
GTTTTTTTGCAATATTTTAGCTTGTTGGTGACACTATGCACTGTCTAAACATACTTATTTGTCATTGCTCCTGGAAGGGCCAGTCTTGTTGAAATTTAAGTGATCGTGTGGCCTTTTGTTTTACCACCTGTGTTACTATGGTGGTTAACAGTACATTTAAAAGTGCAAATCAGATTTTTTTTTAGTTCCAATAGGTTGGTATATTGACATTAAATAATGTAATTATATATACATACAATCGTGAACTGTCAAATATACAGGCACCAAAATGACATCCTGTAATGTCTGAAACATGGCCACTGTATTTTATGTTGAATTTCTGGCAACCACAGCTATCTGTTTTTACATGATCTTTCGAAAGTGTAAATCCCTGCATTTTTTTTACTCTTAAAGTGCACTTACCAACTATTTCTCCAATTCCCACCACAATGCCTGAAATGCCAATCAAGCCTTTTGCTGCAGCTCCTAAATGTGTCGTAGCTCCAATGCAAGTTCCATACACGCCACTGTAAAATGACAGCTCCAAACCTTCAACGAGAGAGCAGGAATCAAAACATGTTCATGATGCTCAACAATGTTATGAATGGAATAAAAATGGAAGTTTTCTTTTAATGATGTCCTTACCACTGTATGCCATGCAGAAACTTAATAATAATATGGTTTTTGTTCTGAAGATATCCCAAATGGTCTCTAAAATAACACAGACAAAAGCAAAGTAAAAAATAATAAAAATAATTTCAAAAGTTGCCCAGTCTGACAGCTCTTTAATTTATAAAATAAAAACAGATCACAAAATGGATAGAAATAAAGATAAACCATATGCGGGGAATCAACTTATGAATAGCATACTAATAATAGTTGATCCTGCATATTAAGCTGGGATAGGAGAAAGTATTACATTGAAGCAATATGAACTTACTAAACTCTGTTTTGGCTTCCATCACAGCAGAAGTTACTCTTTGTTTATATCTGCGAAATAAACGGCACAACAAGCAAATGAGCTGCTGAACGTTGCAACATCCTCAAACAATACAGTAGACAGGGTTCGTACAGATGCTTCAAAGTTAAATTCAAGGACTTTCAAGCTCATTTTTATTTGTTTTCAAGGACTATGCTCGAGATGTCATTAAAAAAAACTTTATTTGTTCATTTTAAATATTTTAAATATTTAAATTTTATGTATCCAGTTAATTTTGTATTTACAAGTACAACATATATCAATGTGCAACTTTAACTGCACATTCTCACAGTAACAATTCTTGTTTCATTCATGACGAAATTGATGTGCAATTGTAGTGTGCTCCCTTAAGATGAATCTGCCCAATTCCAGCCTTGATGAAGCACCCCCACATCATCACCCATCCTCTACCTGGTCGTCTAATGGTTAGACGGAGACCTGGAGAGGCCTTTAAGCCACAGTGTCTCACACTCACTGTGAAATTTAGTGGAGGATCGGTGATGATCTGGGGGTGCGACAGCAAGGTTGGAATCGGGGAGATTCATCTTTGTGAAGGATGCATGAATCAAGCCATATTTAAGGTTATCCTGGAAGAAAACTTGCTTCCTTCTGCTGTGACAATGTTCCCCAAATCTGAGGATTGTTTTTTCCAGCAGGACAATTCTCCATGCTACACAGTCAGGTCGATCAATGTGTGGATGGAGGACCACCGGATCAAGACCCTGTCATGGCCAGCCCAATCTCCAGACCTGAACCCCATTGAAAACCTCTGGAATGGGATCAAGAGGAAGATGGATGACCACAAGCCAGGAGTGCCATAAAATCACCCAACAGCAATGTAAAAGATTAGTAGAGAGCATGCAAAGACGCATGAAACTGTGATTGAAAATCTTTTTCAATTTTGATGTTGACCCAAATGTTGTAAGAAATAAACTATTTTGTGAGACACAAAGTTTTCTTTACACAAGGGTGCGCCAGAGGCTCACAAAACTGAATCCTCCATTGATCTGCATATGAATCTAAGAACGTATTACATCTCATCTAATTTTTTTCACTCTGAAGAGTAATTTGATAGTTGCAAGGATTCATGCTTTCTAAATCCGCCACAGCAGTATCTATCTATCTATCTATCTATCTATCATATATATATATATATATATATATATATATATATATATATATATATATATATTTGTATCCCCCAGTAACCATTTATTGTGATTGGTCCATTCTAAACAGCGCTGTCAAATGTAACGTGCCACGTGACAGCGCCATCTATGCACTGCCTGCTTCAGCAGTGGTCTAGTGGTCTGTCATCGTGTTTTACTGAAAATAAATAAATACATTTCATTTAATAAATGACTTAAGCATTGTTTTTAACTATTTTCTATCATTCAAGCACTTTTTAAGCACCTCTTAATAAATATGGCTATTTTCAAGGATTTTCCAGGACTTCAATTTGAAAAATGTACGAACCCTGAGAAGATCATGCTTTATGTAAGCCTTAATATATCACTGTCAATGTAAATCATTATGTTCAGCAGTGAACTTTACATGAGTCGTGCTGATAACAGAGACTGGCCCTCCTCTTCATAGAGAGCATCTTCCTGTTCACGAACCTTCCTCAGGGCAAGGAAACTTAGTGTCCCGAGAACTGAGATAACCAGCAGGGCCACAAACATAATCTTTCTGTCGTTATCTGTGATAGAATGTCAATACAAGTGTGTCTAGAAATTAAAACTTTTAAACAAGATTTGAATTTCAAATTTGATTAAATTGTGAAATATATTGAGGTGTGAGTGTTAGTACAGAGACAGGATATACTATGGTTAGCCGAGCTCAAATAAGTGCTCATTAACTTACAAGTGACAGTAAAAAGTCCAAAATGACTTTAATATAGGTCAGCATAACATAAACATCAATATTACTGTGCACCTTTAAGTCAAAATAGAGTGAAAAAAATCATTTTCAAAATATGATTGTCAAACATGTTACCTGAAATTTCAGTTTTTCCATTCCAATCAAAATAAACGTATAAATTGCCAAACAACATACTGGAAGGGAAACAAATAGAGGTTTTCATAAAGGAATCATTGAGAGTGTTTTCACAGCTAAACATAGCTCTTGTTGGTATGACTGGTGTAGTTAAATCCTTGATTACATGATGAATACATTAAGGTTAGGAATGTTTTTATTAATCATGATGCTGCTAGTAAACATGTATTGTTCTGAATTCTAATGCATGTTCCAATTAGATTCTTTAACTGATCAAACAATCGCAGGTGATTCAGGGTAAATATGTTAGTCAAAATCAAAGATTACATTTCAGGGCAACTGTGCATCAGTGGTAAGCTCTCCTTAAAGGGTTTGCTTCAGTTTCCTTCTTTACCTGCACTGCAGTAAAGCCCAAAACATTCCTGTGTTCCTGTTGATGGTGGAAGTATCGGAGTTCTCCAGTAGAACATACCCTTGAGCTGTCCAAAGCACTGTGGATTGACAAAGAGTACAGGGGTGATATTAGGTCTAAAGATAAGTTGGAAAAAGATTCAGAACGACAATCAAATATTGCAGCAATGTCATCACTATCAAAAATATGAGTTACAGCATAATTGGAGAATGCCTGTATGACATGGCAAAATCAACTTTAGTATTCATGGATCTCTTCCATGCTGAGCTACAATAAATGTACCCAAAATGAAAATTCTGTCATCAATCACTCACTGAATAATGACAGAAATGCATCTATGCTCCTCACACAAAACTATCATGTGACTTAAGAGCACTTGGGAAATAGCGCATATATCATATGCACAGAAAAAAATATATGGTGAAGTAAATATAGCAGAAAAGACTTTCTACATTGAAAATTTTAGATTTAGCATGAACTTGAAAATATTAAGTAAATTCTACATTCAAACATTAAAACAGTAAAAATGAATGCTCTTGCTTATTCAATACTGTGCAAAAGTCTTATGATGTTTTACAAAAGCATTTGTCTTAGGATGGTTATTTATATCTTCAGCTTTAGTTTGTCAACAGGAAATAGAATAGAAGAACAGGGAGCCCTGCAACAGATGACATGGCCCCCACAAAGCCCCCAACTGAATATTGAGACAGTCTGAGATTACATAAAGAGACCAAAGCGATTGAGACTTGACAATCCTCCTAGTAGCTTGAAACATCCTATCTGTCAACAACCAAGAAAAACTGTGTCCATGTGACCTAGGAGAATTGGGGCTTTATTAAAGGCAAAGGTGGTCACACCAAATATTGATTTTGCTTTTTTAACTTTTTCATTAACTATTTATGTCATTATTTTTGAAGACATCCTCACTATGCAACATTTTCTCCAAGTGCCTAAAACTTTAGCACAGTGCTGTGAATAAATATGATTTATGATTGTTTATCTGTACAATGTTATCATGTATTAATCCTAAAGAAGAAAACCTTGACATATTTATTTTATAATTTAAGTAAATTTCACTGGTAAATAAACTAAAGTACATTTTACTAAACTTTCTGAAGCTGGTGTTCCCAGCATGCAATGTGCTTGAATTATTAACGAGTTTGCATGTTTATTTACACCGTTTGTATTGTTAAGTTTGTTGTTACATTTGGTAACTTCTTGTTATGTGCAGTCTGAAATAAAAATTACCCATTCATTATCAAACAAATCATACATTTATTGTCACAATCATCATGTGTTGAGGTCTGCATCTTCTGCTCTTAGTCTATTTCTTTATAACCAGTAATGTATGGTGATATTGTCTGTGGGAGGCTTCTTTGTATCATGTGGTACATGATCAAACATGTGTTTGTAAGGAATGTTCAAAATGTGACCAAATTTGACTACGTTTATTTAAGTACCACGAAAATACTACAGGTAAGTAAAAGTTACTGTATTAAATAAAACGTTAAAATTTTTAAAAGTTTTAAAGTTAAATTTACTCACTTTAATCAATATTATGTCATGAAGTTGAGCACTGTATACTTAATTTTATACCATAAAGGTTTACTTAGAAAAACTGTGCAAGAACGTGCAAAATAAAAATGAATAAATCTTACTAGTCATTTATTTGTATTTTTTTTATAAAATTTTTACAGTGCTTTTTTGTGCTTTTTGAAGGTTGTCAGTATAAATCACCATTCACATTCTTTGTTTGTAAATACATTTTACTAAATATCTAATTTTGTGTGGCACAAAAGGAAAAAAATAGATTTGGATTGAAATGACGGTGGGAAATGAAAACAGAATTAGAATTTTCAGGTGAATGATCACTTTAATTAAGCATTAAGATGATTACAGACAGCTATTACATATTCAACCTTTATTTATTTTTTTACATGTATTAGCGGTGTAATAAAAAATGCAAAAGCGGTTGATGAATAGTTGATGAAACGTGTTATAAATGTGATAATGTGTTTTAATTGTCCAAGCATGTAAAAATCTACTTACTGGCTGCTCCAATGCCAATTAGCACTGATGTCAAATAAAAGGACCATGTGGATGGAATGATGAATACAGCAATATAACCACTGAGGGAAAACACACACAAGTGAACACATACAGACAACAGTGTGCCACAATCACTACACAATGAACAGTCACAAAGAATGATTAGTAAGTAAATGTGCCCTTTTGTGATACTTGCCTATAAAGAATTCCACTCAAAAACATTGTGAGCTGTGGTCCAATTATTGCAACAATGGTGGGAGCTAATAAATTACAGAATGAAAAAACTCCATATATTATTCCAAGGCTGCAAAAAGAGTAAAGAAAGAAAAAGCAGTTAATATCTTATCTGCATACTAAGTATCATATCCAGACCTAGCCTGTATTTGGCTTTTACATAAAACCCTTAACCTCCTAATAAAGACCCAAATGTGACTGGTGTGCGCATTTTCCATTTCTATTTTTGATTTCTAACTAGTACCACCAAATAAACAAGCAAAAAACATAAAACATTTTTTTTCAAGAGCAGTTCAGTAAAAGCTGATGTCCACCATGACAGCAGGACTAAGTTGTGAAACTTTAATTGATACCCTGATAGAAAGTCAGATATTTTTATTATCAAATTGTTTATGTTTCCAGGAGTGTTGGTTATTCATGTTTTTGAGAGGTTACATCAGAAATTAGCATAATTAATTCTGATTCAATGTAATGGCCAGCACCATCCAATCACTGCCAACCATGTTAAAATAAAATTATACATTATAAATTCTGAATCTATGTACTGATGTCCATTGTCCCATGTCTGCTAAGCATGTTTAGTAGTCCAAACATTATCTGCACCCTGAAACTGAACTTTTTTCCTGGATTTTAGGAGTGAATGCACTTAGCTGCATAGAGAGCTATAGGATGCTCCCTTGCTTCCTATTTAGTGAATGACTTAACCTCCAGTATGCTGTCTGTCCGCACTTGTCTCAGAGCAGTTCAAAATGCACCTTATTTTCATCCTAACTCCACATAAAGCCTCTGAGATGTGATAATGTTGAAAGTTATTCAAAATAACTAACATGTTTTTTTTTCCAACTTTTGAGGGAATAATGTCCCAAAATCCACGTATGCTGACGCACGAAAAATGTATGAATTTTTCAAAGCGACATATCAAACAAAAAAAGAAATGCTACTCTTTACACCCAAACAGGTTACAAAAAGAGGTTTCTTACCTCTCATATATACGTGACTCGGTGCAGAAGAAGTTTAACCATTGAATGACAGTCTAGACTCTTGTGAACAATATTCAGTAGGTTTAAATTCATTTAAATTATGCGTTACATATAGCAAAGCCAAAATGCAACGTCCACGCATGTGAACGCGGTGTCGAATGAGGTTTAAGGCCCCACAAAGTCCGGTTTTCCTGTGTTGATACATTTCCTATTGAAAGTTGGATTTGGTCATAAATATGAAAGGTTTGTCCCCTTTTTAAAAATGCCCAATAGCCTTTAGTTTACATCATAGCTGTGAACCACAATTTATTACTTGCTGTCAATTTATTACTTGCTATTGCTACCGGAGGGTACATTTTCATTCAAAAATCGACATTGCTAAAAGACCTGAAGTAAAGACCTCCTCTTTCTGCCTCTAAATACAGTGGCATTGATAGAAATTCACTAAAAACAAATCCTCTACAGAGCATAAAAATGAATTGCTCAGTCACAGGGAGTTGCCCTGTTTTGGCGTTGAATACTGTACATTGTCTCTCATTGCAATTGTCTTACTATCTGTTTTTTGAATGGCATAGTTCCCCCCCCCCCCAATTGTTTGTCACAGTTTTTCTGTATAATTGAAAATTATAAACATATCAAAAAAGTCAGAGACTGAGAATAATTCTTACCTGTGATACCCACTCCCACTGAAGGTTGTGTTATTCAAGCTTTTCACCACTGTTTGCTATAATGAGATACACAAATTAGATGCAAAAACTGTTGTACTTTAAGCATGGTACACACAAACTTGCAGAGAGTAGGTCATTCTGGGTAGCTGACAATTAACATGGACATTAATTTATTACATGACCTAGAAATGGCAGAATATTAAATATGTCTTATTCATTGAACATTTAGCTCTTCTACAGACGGTAATCACCTGGCTTTCTACCACCGCAATCACTGTGCAAATGAGTCATTAGCAGCTCTAAACCACTAAGGGTTGCTATAACCACAGAATTTCAACAGGAAATGCCTCAAAGCTCTTTCTTTCAACGTAATGACCATTCAGTTGTATGTGGTTAGGGTAAGTTAAGCTTGTTTTGCCAACCACCATAAAAGAGAAGAACAAGAGGCGAAAGAAGAACAATCTTAAAAAAAAATACAAATTCTGCCTCATGATGATTAATTTCCTGCAGCATTCATCATTAGAGAGGACTCCAACGCATTGGAGAGTTAATTCTTCAATCACATTTCATTAGAGAGACTTATAATTTGTGAGTATTTTTAATACATATGCACAAACTTTATGAGTGAGCATCATTAGACCGCATATTCAAACAATTGTGAATTCTAAAATCTGTCAAGTCTCTAAACCTGTGCCTTCTTTAATGTGCCAATAGGCTAGCCCATATTTTCTATTTTTAAACAGGATTATCGAACGTAAATTAATAAACTTATACTTATGCCATTGTGTCATATGTTATATTCTCCTGGCAATAAAAAATAAAGAAAAAGTGAACAGAATCATTATTTACAGCAGCAGAAAACTTATACAAAATTACAAAATAAATATAATAAAATATTTTAAAAAGAATCACAATTTTCCATTACATAGTGTGGATTTAGTACTGTGACCACATTATCTGTATAATATGTGTCTCAATAAATGCATTAAGTTTTATGCATTGATTAATTTTTGGAGTGACAATTTGCAATCAGATGTAACCCTAGTAGACTATTGGCAACATACTGTAGAACTAAACAACAAACTACATTGAGAGTATCACTTCAATGGCATGGGGCGTTACGTTACGATTAGGGTTTGGTTCTACATTTCATGCATTATTTTTACTCATTCTTAATATTTTCTTTATTTCTATTCATACATTAAATGAATATAAAGGTACACTGTAGCAATCTACTGTGATTCTTACATACAATAGTTAGCTGTTAAAATGTTGCATTCTAGGAGATCAAAAGCAGACTCACTGTGAAGTGACTAGTTTACAGTCAATAGCTGTTGTTTGTAAGGCATTAGGAGAAAATTAACATTCAAAATCATGATTTCATCCTGACATTTTGAAATGTTTATTTTAAAACCGCCCATGAAAATTAGTTTGTGGCACATGGTTAGTGTTCATGATGATTCTGACCAACTCCTCTTTATCATCTCACATCAGCCTTCACTTATCTGTCTAATGAGAAGTCAAATTAAAAAACTTTGAAGCAATGTACATATTAAAAGTAAAATGTTGCCAGGATTGAACAGTATATTTTTTATGAAAAAAAAAACAAAAACCTGTACACAGTAAAATATGAGTATAGCACTGCATTGTGGGTTATAATGGTGAAATACCCATAAGCCTTTGAGCTTGAATAAGTATGTATGCTTTGGCAATGCACTGGTGCTACAAAAATTGTAAAAAATAAATAAATAGGTTTTTAATATAATTAAAATTTAATATAATTTTAATATAAGTCATTGTCATTAACATTATCATTAGTTGTGTTTTGTTTGAAGTCACCATTACGGTGATTAGTGTTCTCTTAAACTGGCACCTTGGACCCTCTTAACTATTATATAATGTTCTTCCCGCCAGTCAATTTGTGTTTAAGTAAACACAAGTTTTTGCACTGTGCTACTTGGAATACAAAACCTAAAGTCAGACTGAATATCTGACCCTACCTTGCAAATATCCCTATATGAAGCAACAGTGATGCATTACACATGAAACATTAAAGCAAAAACAGTAAAAGCTATTTCAGCATAACACGAGTTGATAAGACACACACACAGAAATCAACTCTCGGCATACCAAATGCAAAAATGTTGACCATTAACAAACATACTTTTATGTAAAAAAGTAACTCAGACATCAACAAAAATAACGTCAAAATAAACCAGGAAATAGTAAAAAAATAAGTCATTTCTTCATTCCGCAGTGCATGCTGGGAACATAACTATTAATTTCAACAACAGTAGATAGTATGTAATTTCACCGGTATATGCTGCCAAATTACAGATGTACACTGTAGCTGTAAAAACAGGATCTAGCTGTTAATTACAGCAACAGCAAGACATCGTTTTACAGAAACTTGCTGGCAACCCTGTTGCCAGTTCTTTACTGTTTTTTGATGGGAAAAACAGTGTAGATTTACTATAGTAATATTGTGGTAACCATATTTGTTTTTTTGGCAGAAAACATGGACTTCATGATATTAACAATGGTGTACATTAATATGGTGTTAATATAGTAACCATGTTTATTTTGTGGTTACAATTACTTTACTACAATATATCATGGTGATATTATGATTACTGTATCTGTATGTTTAGATGGGATTTTAAATCCCAGATTTTCTCAGATTTTGCCCTTGTACTCTAGGCAATGTATAAGGAAAAGTGTATATTTTAGGTGCTGTAACTGGTCACCATTTTCTCAAACATTTCAAAATTTCTTAGGACCTTTTATTTTTTTTTGCCATTCACCTAAATACTCATGTTGGTGAATTCTAGAGCAAATCTTCTATCTAGTCTCAATTATAATGAGGTAATAATGAATGTATTATGCTAGAATTAGAAATACAATTTTGTTTAAAATAGTTTAGATGAAGTATAGAATGTCACACTGTGCCAACTACTGCTGTACCCATAACTTGTTTACAAATATATCCTTTTGAATATTTTAAAGAAGGTGCATTTTACAATAGCACTACAAACATTCAAGATCAACCTTATGGAATATTAAGATTTGCTAATCTTTTTATAAGACATCCTGTAGGGTTACACTGGGTTTCATTTGGGTCTATATATTGGATTTAATTTGGTGATTTGAGGGTTTTTACTGTGTTGAGTGACTGCGAGGTCAACATGAGTCCAGCGCGTCATTTGATTTTGTTCCTCTCATTAGTCATGCAGGGTAATTCATTGACTAATGGAGAAAATTAAAAACACGAGATGCGCCTGACCCAGGTTAACTTCAACAATGGAGTGAAACAGTTTCATACGGTCTAACAGAAAACCTTTTTTGAACACTGAGTTTCACAATATATAAAATACTCTATCAAGTCCAAAACATACACTGCCTAAATACTTAAATTACCATGGTAACAATGGTTTCTCCCTAAACATACTAAAGTTATTGTGAATACCGAGGAAAAAAAAAAAAAAAAAGAAGGAAAAAATAAATTAAATTCTGGCAGTTTCTTAAACTGCTTTAAGGAGATCACATATTGATTTTACAAGAGTAACAATAACTGTAGTAGCTGTATGGTATTTTGGCAAAATAAAAAAAATACCACAAATAAATATTTGTAAGGGATAAATTTAATTATTATTAAAATATTTCTGCAAAAAATAAATGCCAACATATTTCAAAACATCACAATGAAGCATTTCATCTTATTGCATGCACTAAAACGGCAAAATAAAGTGAAGAATTGCCCATCCACTTACTTCAATATTTCCACAGGTGGTGAAGGCTGTAAAAATGAGCAGAAATCCTATTCCCAAAATTACAACGTTATATGTCCTTATGTCCGCCATCCTTCGCTTCTTTAAATACACATTTAAGATGCCAGCTGCAGAGTTTCAGCGAATGTGCCTTGAATCATATAAATAAAAACTGCAATCCAGGAAAGCCAAACTGTTAGAAAACAAATCCCAGAGAGAGGAGATATTAGTCACCTACTCCATATATATATTACAGTGTTATAACATTATATCTACATCACTAGTGAACTGCAGCAGACACAAGTTTGTAGCAGCAGAACTGCCCGTCTTGTGACCCACAAGCATAAGATGAAAGTTGCTGGAAAGCAAAATTACATCAACATGTGTTGGTTTCCATGTCAACTACTTCAGTGCCCACCCACTTTTTCAGTAGTCTTCTTTCTGGAACACTACATTCATTTTTGCCATAAGGGATTCATAAAATCATTAATAAAAGAGTTCTAAGCCATGAACCAAACCAACCAGCTCCGAGGTAAATCACAACATTACAAACTTTTATTTGAAGCAAAAAAAGTCTTTGAAAATATGACAAAAAGACAAAGGTATGAGAATGTGTCCTTCATGAAGACACAAACTACAATCCCATGAAGCTTTGCGATTGTTAAAAATGATCGAGGTTGTTAATTATAAGTATAGAACAAAATATATTTTTACATTTATTGCTAAATATTCAGATATATATATTTTTTTTAAAAAAAAGTAGTTTGAGGGTGAACAGAGACTGACTTGATTGCATTATTCACACAGTCTGGGTTCCGGAAGTATTTTCCCCATTCATTTCTTCCATAGACTTTTTATAAAATACTTAATAAAAGAGTTATGAGCCATGAACCACACCAACCAACTCTGAGTAATCACAACATCATGAACTTTGTTTTGAGGCAAAAAAGTATTTGAAAATCAGACATAAAGAAATAGGTACAAGGCTGTGTACTGTCTTTCATTAGGGCATGAAGTTCAATACTGTGAAGCATTGTGAATGATGTCATTGAATAAAAAACGATGAGATATATCAATCTATTCATTTTAGGATGTTGAATATAATATAAAATATTATATATAAGTATAAAAAATATATTTTACATTTATTGCAAAATATCCCAATATGTAGTACAAATATAAGTAGTTTAACTTATAAACCTTTAAAGACAGACCAACCATGAGCTTCGAGGTTGTTAATGGGATATTTCTGTTTAAGCCATAAATCCGCATAAATTCAACTTTGTTTTTAAAAAATCATGTTTGATTGCATAAATTCTGGTAAACAACTATTAACCATGGTCCAGCAGAGAAAGATCCACCAATCAGAGAACCGTGGCCAACGAAACCCGCAAAACGTTCCTCGGAGCGACCACCCACTCCCATGATGCACTGTGAATGACGCAATCGAGTCGGTCTCCCTTCACCCTTAAAAATCAATTTTTACTTCCAGAACCAGACTACTGCGCTCTTACTGCAGATCAAACGAAATAACTATATTACGTAATAATTTAATACATTATTTGCAATCAATGAATATACAAACAATGAGATATGAGTATAACAAATGAAGCATTTCCTTTTTATTTATTTATTGCAACATTTAACGATCTAGGACATTTCCAAATCGATTATTTAATTTATTTGGTTTTGTTTTTATTTTAAGATAACTCGCCGTGCCTGAGGAGGAATTATTTGCCGGAAGATTCCTGGTTGTGAAATAATTATAATATGACATGTACATGACATGACATTTGGTTAACGTGTACTGTGGCATAAAGTGCATGCACTGAGGTGTGTCACCTGTGACCGAAACTTTTACTTTTAAAACGCAGTTACACATATATACCGCAAGAAGTTAGTAACCTATATATTTATTATGCAATGTTGTGTGGCCGCAATAAAGCTTGAAACCTTCAGAAATGCTGCTTTAAGCTAACCTGTTCAAGTATCATTACATTGTTAAGATTCTTGTACTACACACACCACATTGTAATTTTCAAGTACGAGCGACCACAAACAGTTGTTGTGGCAGGCAGGAATGATGCCAGTCTTTCAATCCAGCATAACTCTAATAATTCACGCCTTTGTACAGTAGCCAAACTTTAACATGGAGTTGCTGCTGCAAATGCATCGACCGTGTACGGCATTGAAAATCAGCACCGATGAAAATATGTCTTGTAAATAAGCTGTATGAAATCATCTACCTTTTACTTGTTTACATATTGCCTTCCCAAAGATTATTGTGTAAGCGCTGAAATTAGATCACCAACCGGTAAATTCACGTGTTGCATTGCAGATCAATAAAGTATACACTATCAAGTCAATCACGATAATCTGGAAACCTCGAAAGACAACCACGTATGTTTTAAAATCGCTCTGAGTCACTACGGAAAGTCGGAGGGTTCATCCACTGACAGCACGCTCTTTCCCAGAAGCCTTCCCTCATATTGTACACAATCATCATGGCGGCGCAGGATGGTAGGTAGCATGAAAATATACTTAAATGTTATTTCCACTGTTTTTGCCGTGTTTTGTAAAAACGTAGAATATTGATTCCAGTTATTTTGCACTTGTATAACACTGAATGGTCGTTCCTTTAAATTGTCAGTGTTAAATAATAGGTAGATATTCTGTGATTAGCCCAAACAGCCATGTCGAAAACTTCGGCTGAGTCACAAATCCTATTGAGCCTCCTCACTATACAGCATTTTGGGGACCTCATAGGCTCAACTGGAACATTCGGACATCTTTGGAAAGTTCTAACAGCATTCCGGTGCATCATGTGTGCATTTTGAATGCTTGGATGTTTTGAACGAACGTTCCACACGCGCCTGTGATGCCCAAATATGCTGCACATGTAGGCAGTTCACTAGATTTTGAGACATAATCTAAATGTGTGCTTGCGAATTTAGCACAGCAGACTGGTTAAGTTACCAGTTCGAGTCAATCGTCTGCTATAATTCCGAAACACACATCTTGATTAAGGCTGTCATGAGTTCAATATTTTGTCTTGGTTCAATTGTTGGGTTTAAATAACGATGGGTGAATTTTCTAGATGTTTCTGGGCAGCAGCTAGCTTGTATTTATTATTATAATTTTTTATACCAGTCATGGCTGGTATGGTAAAAATGGCTATAAATCTACAAATGGCCAATTTGTCATCTGTGTTTGTGGAATAAATATAAACAGTAGTATCCACAATCCAGCTATGTAAGATTTAGACCTCCGCTTTGTTACCTAGATTACCCTAGTTTGTGTTATAGGTGTTAGCTTTGAATTCTGAATTCTAAAATGCTTCAATTGACATTTAATTGAAATATTGTATTCTCATATCAGTCCTTCTCCTGAAACATTGACAATATTTGCTCCAAATTTTCAGTATGATCAAAAAAATGTATTGGTTCATTTTATTTATTTGAGTGGTACCCCTCTTATTATTTTATCTGAAATTGTTCCCACAGGAAGTGAAGTAGGAGGAATGGAAGATGAGGTCATGCAGAAAGCACCAGAAGAATTGAGTGAAACTGCTGGACAAGGAGATGCATCAGGAACTGAACAAGCATCTCTTACTGATGGTGAAAGCACGTCAGCAGAGCCTCCTGTTGTCAGCAATGGAGAAGAAAGTGATGAGGGGAAAGAGATGGTGGATGTGAAAATTATTTGGAACAAAAACAAATATGATCTGAAAATTCCTTTAGATGGCACTGGAGCTAAGCTTAAAGAGAAGATTCATGCACTCACTGGTAATACAATAATGATTATTTATCTTTAATCTTTTAAATTAAAAGTAGTAGGCTTTTAAGTAAATGAACTCTTAACTTAATAAAAGTTATAACATTATACCAATTAGATATGTTGTCTCATCTGACTTTGCAACTTTAATGTGTTAAGAATAACAGCGATGCAAATCCAGTGTGAGTGAGTCCAGTCAGGCTTCCTAAGCAACCAATTGGCCCGGTTGCTAGAGTGGGTAGAGTCACGTTTTGTTAACCTCCTCATGGTCGCTATAACGTGGTTCTCGCTCTCTGGAACCACATTATATGAAGCCTTCACATGCGCTATGTCTACGCGGTAACGTGTTCAACAAGCCATGTAATAAGATGCGTGGATTGTCGTTCTCAGACGCGTAGGCAACTGAGATTCGTCCTCCGCCACCCAGATTGAGGCGAGTCACTACGCCACCTGACCACGAGGACAGAGCGCATTGGAAATTGGGCATTCCAAACTGGGGAGAAAAAAATTAAGAATAACAGAGATGCATTACTTTATTTTGTGTACAATGTGTCCACTTTGAAAATCTGGGATTTAAAATAATAATTAAACCTGCAAGTAAACAATTTTAGGACTGAACATTTTAAAATACAGACACGATGTAAAATTAACAAGAAATCTTGAAGTTTCTAAACTATTTCTAGGTCTCAAAATAGAAAATTGACCATTGACATTAAACTCCTTTGTATGAAAGGTCAGAATTCTTGGCTGCCATTCACTCAAAATGGTTGTCGGTTGATCAGTTTACTGAATTAAAATGAACTAAAGCAGCACGATTCTAGAATATTTTGTCACAGCCTAATTTCATTGCGTTCTATCCAGTTCCATTTGCAAAATTGAAGTTTACTTAATGCATTTGAGTTTGTACTACATTAATACTTTTTGTAGAATTGATGAAACTGGGCAGGGGATTTCCATTTCCCAGTATGTTTTACATGGGACTGGATGGGGTGAACAAATGTTAAAATGAACTGTTGTTTTATGTATTTTTGAGCAAGATGAGAATAGGTTGAGATTTGTTAATGTTTAATGTTCTGTTATATTGGTATTTATAAAGAGGATCTGTAGGCTGCAGTTTTGGAGGTTACCACTGTGATGAAGACTGGTGCTTAGGTTGAGGACGGACTTTCACTTTCAAGTGATGTTTGATTCGAGTGCTGCTTAGCGCTGTAAGCAGTTGCTATCAAAATTGACAGTGATACTAACCTGGCATATACTAATGATAGTTAAAATAATTAAAGTTAGACCGACATAAGTAAATGTATTAAATGAAATTTAGTTTGAACTTCATAAAGTTGAGTTAAAACTATTAATGTACATTTATTTGTCCTAATCCAACTAAATTATGTTTGCTGAATGAAACTGACTTGACTTGAAAGAAATTAAATTGCCCCTGAACACTTTCTCAAGTTCAATTAAGGAAGGGTAATGACGAATAAGATGAACATTATCATGTCATGCTGTAATGTAACTTGTGGCGTTTATGGCATTTCGAGTTTATGCTGTCATTAAAGTAAAATGGGGGGATGCAAAATACAAAGCACTTGTGAAATTCATGTTAATTCAGAATGTATTCATAATGCTGTAATATAGTTATGATTTAAGGTGTATAAAAATGCAAAACACTAAATGTGGACTCAGAATTTTGAACCCCACATTATTTTGTTATGTATGAGCACAAAAGTCTCTCCATGTAAGATGTCGCAATTAAAAAGTCATTTAGATGCTTCAGGGCAAGAATATTAGTGTTGTAGTATTTCATATGTAACTTCAGTCTCCCTTCTGAAACTACTTGGTATTAATGTTTTTATTCTTCTGTAATTTTGTTTTTAGGTCTTCCACCTGCTATGCAGAAAGTGATGTACAAAGGATTGCTACCAGAGGACAAGACACTTCGAGAAATCAAAGTTACAAATGGTGCAAAAATAATGGTGGTCGGGTCTACAATAAATGATGTACTAGCTGTTAATACACCAAAAGAAGTTATTCAGCAAGAAGTTAAAGCTGAGGAAAACAAAAAGGAGCCATTGTGCAGGCAAAAGGTTGGAAACTTATTTCCTTTAAGTGACTTTTAGATGAAATGTAAATTATATATATATATATATATTTTTTTTTTATTGTTATATTTGTGGACTTCCTTTTACTCAGCAACACAGAAAAGTTTTGGACAAAGGAAAACCAGAAGATGTCATGCCATCAATTAAAGGAGTCAAGGTAATCAAAACAGATTTTGTTATTGCACAGGTTTGATATTTCACAAAACACATATTTAGGGGACGTTCAAAACCAAACATGTTCTTGCATGGAAAATAAGTTAGACGCAGTGCAACGAATTGAGCAGAACATGTGTGTCTCGAGGAGTAGTTTTAACTTGACGTCTAAAAAAAAAGCAGCTCAAACAGTCAAAGATATATATATATATATATTCATTTATTTTTTTAAAAGATAAGATGATCTCGAATATGTGCTTGGTGTTAACAGCCCCATATAGATGTTTGAATTTTACTGGAAAGGCATCATTTAAATGTAGGTTCAGTGGTCATATCCTGTGAAAGCCTGTTATAAAGCCCTTTTTAAGGGCACAAAGTTTATCGTGTGCATTAATAACATCCGATTGATTTCAAATTTGTTAAATAGGAGCGCCTTCCAACAGTGCCTTTATCAGGAATGTACAACAAATCTGGGGGAAAAGTTCGACTAACATTCAAACTGGAACAGGATCAACTGTGGATTGGAACAAAAGGTAATTTCAAACTTTAAGTAGAAATGAATAGATATTGTTTGATTTATACCCATTCCTATGATCTTGATGTATTCTGTCCTGCAGAAAGAACAGAAAAAATCCCAATGGGTTCCATCAAAAATGTTGTGACTGAGCCAATAGAGGGTCATGAGGACTATAACATGATGGTATCTGTTTATCTTAACATTGTCAAATCAACAAACTATGCATTAAATGTTAGGGGAAAATCATTAATTCATTTAAATATTTTGTTTGTCCTAGGCATTTCAGCTGGGTCCGACAGAAGCCTCACAATATTGGGTCTATTGGGTGCCTGCACAGTTTGTTGATGCAATCAAAGACACAGTCCTTGGAAAATGGCAGTATTTTTAATGTGCCTCTATAGACACTGAAAAATTGGGATTAAGAGCAAAAGATTGAAAACATTAACTGGAGCCAACACAATAATCTGAAGAACTGATTTTTCTGAAGTATATACCAGAGCAAAGCGAAGGATTGCTGTTGGACAAAATATATGATTTCGGGGGTTTTAAATGCACTAAGAGTCAGCATCACATTTTTCAAACTGTTTCACCACTCGTTTTTTTTAAGCTATTGCAAGCATAAACAGAATTGTACAGAACTTGCATATACATTTCTCATAGTTATTCTGACAGAAATAAAAACATTATTTAAGGAAAATTATTGATGCAGTAGGAAGATTTTATCTAGTCTATTCTTTGGTTTTCCATACAACTCTAGCAAACTTGCCAAAGTTGACAGTTCACAAGTTGTTGATTTTACAATCAGCTACTCTCATTGCACAGACAATATTTTACATGTGAAACAGCAATGTTGTAACACAAGAAATTAATCCAGGTTAAAAGAAAATTGTGCATTACTAATTTTTTTTTAAAGAAAGTATTTTCCTCAAGACTTTAATATCACATAAATATCTCCTTTTCTATCGAAAGCATGAGGCTTATTTTCAGTGGATGCATCGCAGAATTACAGCTATAAAGCCAAGACTACAATTATTCTGCCACTGTGCTTTCAACAAACCCTGTGATACTTCAAAGGGATAGTTCACCCAAAAATAAAAAATATCTCGTCATTTACACACCCTCGTGCCATTCCAGATGTGTATGACTTTCTTTCTTTTGCAGAACACATTTGAAGAAAAATATCTCAGCTCCGTAGGTTCTTATAATAGAAATGGATGGTAACATGAATTTTGATGTTCCAAAAAGCACATACAATCAGCATTAACATCATCCATATGACTCCAGTGGTTAAATGAATGTCTTATAAAGTGATACAATCGCTTTTGGTGCGGCAAATTTAAGTACTTTTTAAACTATAAATCATCAAGTCTTGTGAGCAGTAGTATGCACGTTCACTAAAGGGCTGAGGTCACACGGTCTTTCCAGCAATGGCATGGCAAGGTTCCATTCATTGCAGCAGACGCTCTCTACCTCTGTTGGCATTGCCTACGACGTTGTAAGCGATGCTCTTCCAGGTGGGTCGCACATGGTTCTCTTAGGTGAACATGCCTACGCCAATACATCACATGAGAGTCCACGTGACCTCAGCCCTTTAATGAAAGCGTATACCGCTGCTTAATCGAAGCAATTATTTATAGTTAAAAAGTACTTGTATGTTGATATTTTTTGCACCAAAAGTGATCATATCACTTTATAAGACATTCATTTAACCACTGGAGTCGTATGGATGAAGTTAATATTGATCGCCTGTGGTTTTTAGAGCATCAAAAGTCATTTTGCCATTATTAGGACCAACTGAGATGAGATATTTTCTATTTTTCTTCAAATGTGTTCTGCTGAAGAAATATATATTCATATAAGTCATACACATCTGGGATGGCTTGAGGGTGAGTAACTTATGAGAGAATTTTCATTTTTGGGTGAACTCTCCCTTTAATATTGTTTTTGTTAGTTTGTTTGTTTTTAGATTTTATTGTAATTGCAGGGATGTCCCTTTGCCCAAACCCAACCTCTCAAATCGGATGTAATATTAGGAAGAACTGTCTTAATGTTCCATCAATTCACAGTCACATAACTTGCTGATGAGTAAGTATTCTGATAAACAGCCAGGCCATCATGCATGTTGTTTATTTCAAACATGGTGCTAAGCATTTTTATTTTAATAAAGCCCAAAAGTAAGGAAGAGTTCCAGTGACCTATCTGT
The DNA here is from genome assembly GCA_032164185.1 of Moxostoma hubbsi. Classification (NCBI taxonomy): domain Eukaryota; kingdom Metazoa; phylum Chordata; class Actinopteri; order Cypriniformes; family Catostomidae; genus Moxostoma; species Moxostoma hubbsi. The sequence continues at coordinate 18,497,971 of JAVLUX010000007.1, forward strand.
GATCTATTTGCTTATTCAGTATTTGAACTGTGTATATATCAGCTTACAATTAAGAATCCCATATTCCAGAAATTAAGTGTCCATGTTCCACCTTCAGTGATGATGCAATTTAATTTATATTGTGACTTTTCTTTTTCAGTCTCAAATTATTTCAGAGCTTCCATTTTAATTAATGTATGGAGAGGTTCTAATTAAACAGATTTTTTCTGAGGTTTTAGAATCTCAATTGCAATTGAATATTTATTTTTTTTTTTTAACAAAATCGTTTTTTTTTGTATCTATAGGAGTAACAATGCTTTCCAAAAGGCTTCATGTATCACTCCGACAAAAGAGCTCTCTCTTGCTGGGTAAAAAATAAAGCCAAGTATCCTTCTGTTGGCAGTTTACTTCAAACATGTGTAATTGTACACTTTAAAACGTTTGTCGTAACTTACTGGCAGGCCCCAATGAAAGCAGCAAACTTGTATTTTTGGGGAAAATCTGGAATTCTGCAGAATGTGTTTCATCATGGTAAAATGTGTTACATGGATTTAACAGCCAGAACTAACCACAGCAAGCATAGTTTTGTTTCAGGGTAAAACAAATGAAGTGAAACAATGAGGCCTTTTTAAAAGAATAGTACATTATTAATTGCAAAATTATGATATCAAAAGAGTGATATGCAGTAAAATTACAGAAATACCTAATAAAGAATAAAGAAACTATTAAGTCCATTAAAACGTTCATCAAGTTCATTGACAGACATTCCTCTTCAAAATGAATAATTGAAAAGCTCCAGTGATTAAAAGAACACCCATTAACAGTTCTTTGCTTGTCTAGAACTACAGAATAAAATACAAGAATCAATTCAAATCATGTGCATTTGAAGCTCAGGAGATAAATGCAAGTCATGTCTTTATATCAAACTGGTTAATGTATATATTGATAATTGACCTATTTAAAGGGACAGTTCTCCCCAAAATGAAAATTCTCATCATTTACTCAGTGTCATTCCATCCCATGATGTGTATGACTTTCTTCTGCTGAACACAAACAAAGATTTTTAGAAGAATATCTTCACTGAAAGTCTCGTGGCACCTGTTTAGTTTCACATCTGAATGTGAAAGTTGACATTTATAGTAAAAAAGAACTAAAATCTTATTTTAGATCCATTTCTGACCCACTTCTATCATATCGCATGGATTAAACGACTGGAGTCTTATGGATTACTTTTATGCTGATTTTATGTGCTATTGGAGCTTCAAAGTTCTGGACACCTATTCACTTGCTTTGTATGGACCTACAGAGCTGAAATATTCTTCTAACAATCTTCATATGTGTTCAGCAGAAGAAAGAAAGTCATACACATCTGGGATGGCATGAGGATGAGTAAATGATGAGAGAATTTTCATTTGTGGGTGAACTATCCCTTTAATGTAAAGTGTCACCCATGTTTTATAATTGGCTTTTTGAGTTGCTGATTTTGCCTTCAAAGCTGACTTTGTAACCAGTGCAAACAGCCTCGATGAATGGCTGTTGCTGAACTTCCAAACATTCTCTACTATCGCAAGTTTAGGAGATTTCACGACTCTGAACCAGAAATTTAACGAAGTAAAGAGAGAACAGAGCAGTTTACCACTTTAAGAATATTTAATATGAGCTCATTCAAATCATATATTTATTGCTGAAATAACATATTTAAATATTTTTGTTTCTTTGTTGCTGGTTGTCATAGACAAGCTCACCCCAGAGCAGAGAGCTCAGCTGATCTTTAAACTAGGAGCATCTGGTAATCTAAATTTTTTCCCAAAGTTTCCTGAAGCCATTCTGTTATTGTGACCATTGGCAACATTCATCAACAGCATGTCTTTATTTCTCTCATTAGGAATTCAAATCAAATCAAAATCAAAATGTGTAAAATAGTTATGAACCCAGTGGACTTAATCCAATGCTTCACGTTAAGCTACCATGTCTTTTCTGTCTATGAGTCAGAGCTGAAACTACACAGCTTCTGGTGAACTGGACGACGAACTTTCTCTCATAAAACACTACCTGGGGAAATTACACTACAAATGCTTTTAACATCAAGTCAAGTGGTTTTTTTATTGTCGTTTCAACCATATACAGTTAGTACAGTACACAGTGAAACGAGACAACATTCCTCCAGGATCATGGTGCTACATAAAACAACATAGGACAAACACAGAACCACATGAGACTACACAGACTAAATAAAATACTTATATAAAGTGCACGTGCAAAAGTATGGGACAGTACAATAAATTACTAAATTAACAGGACAATAGGCACAGTGAGAGACAGTGCAGCACCGACCAGTACACAGTAGTGCAAAAAGATGACAGTTACTAAAAATGCCAAATGTAAACATAATATACTATGAGATAGTGTTCTATGGACATAGCAGTTATTGAGGTAGCAGCCAGGTATAAAGTGGCAGTTATTAAAGTGCAACTCAGGACACAGGTGTGTGTGTGTGTCAAACCAGTCTCTGCGTATTGAGGAATCTGATGGTTTGGGGGAAGAAGCTGTTACACAGTCTGGCCGTGAGGGCCCGAATACTTCTTGTATCTTGCCAGACGGCAGGAGGGTGAAGAGTTTGTGTGAGGGGTGTGCGGGGTCGTCCAAAATGCTGGTTGCTTTGCGGATACAGTGTTTTATGTAAATGTCTTTGATGGAGGGAAGAGAGACCCCGATGATCTTCTCAGCTGTCCTCACTATCCTCTGCAGGGCTTATGGTGTATTTCTCTGTGTACTGCTCTAAAAACAGATATATGGTGTATTTCTTTGTGTGTTTCTCTAAAAACAGATGTTTATGTTAATTAGTCTATCTTCTTACAAAGATACTTTTTGGTAAGGGAGTTATCTTACATCCTGACATGGTGTCTGCCCTAACAAGCTGAATGTATGATGAATATCTTTAGAGCTTGTACTCCCTTTCATTGATCTAATAATATTGTGTGTGTGTGTGTGTGTGAGCAAAAGAAGCCGCCTCATCAAGAGGGCACACTGACCTGTAGATCAAGGGTAAAGTATATGTGATGAGGACATGGCTGTTTTTCTCATACACAGGTGTTTCTTGATTAGGAGTGCCCTTTCCATGAACTACGAGATATGTCCAAAACATGAGGTAACTAGCTGAATATGAAAAAAATATGTTTGTTTTTTAAATAGATAAGTGAGGGATTTTCCACCAATATTTAATTAGCAAAGAACATAAAACATATTGGTGGCGAGGGAGAGTGACAAGGGCAATGACCCATTGGCCAGAGATAATGAGTAGAAAGATAACAAAAAGGTATATAACTGGGAACTTAGGATAATGAAGTCAGAACGGACAGCTGGCCGGTCTCATGTTGTTTGTTGGTGTTCAATAAACTACAACTTTGGCATCTGGAACTCGGGACTCAGAGAGTTTTCTTGCATTTTAGAGAGATTCGTCAAAGATTTTCCCCGACAGGCTTTGTGGTCCGAAACAGTGCAAGTCCCAAACCGGGTAGTGATGAAGCTGCTCAGGATGCTCTCAATAGTCCCCCTATAGAATGTAGTGAGGATGGGGGGTGGGAGATGTGCTTTCCTCAGCCTTCGAAGAAAGTAGAGACGCTGCTGGGCTTTCTTGGTAATAGAGCTGGTGTTGAGGGACCAGGTGAGGTTCTCCGCCAGGTGAACAACAAGGAATTTGGTGCTCTTGACGATCTCCACAGAGGAGCCGTCGATGTTCAGCGGGGAGTGTTCACTATGTGCTCTCCTAAAGTCAACAACCATCTCTTTTGATTTGTCCACATTCAGAGACAGGTTGTTGGCTCTACACCAGTCCGTTAGCCGCTGCACCTCCTCTCTGTATGCTGACTCATCGTTCTTGCTGATGAGACACACCATGGTCGTGTCATCGGCGAACATGATGTGATTCGAGCTGTGCATTGCTGCACAGTCATGAGTCAGCAGAGTGAACAGCAGTGGACTGAGCACACAACCCTGGGGGGCTCCAGTGCTCAGTGTGGTGGTGGTGGAGATGCTGCTCCCGATCCGGACTGACTTCTCCCAGTCAGGATGTCCAGGATCCAGTTGCAGAGGGAGGTGTCCAGGCCCAACAGGTTCAGCTTTCCAATCAGGTGCTGAGGAATGATTGTGTTGAATGCTGAGCTGAAGTCTATGAACAGCATTCAAACGTATGAGTCCTCATCAGCCAAATGAATGAATCGTTCCAGTTTGTAGATATTCCTGTGCTGAAGACATTTCTGCCAAGTACCTGACTGTCCCAATCAACATCACAGTAGTATTTAAAATGGTTTTGTGAGTAGCACACTTATATCTGTATTATGAACCAAATTGGAGCACAAACAAGATTGCAAAATATATTTGCTGCTTTAAATCTATTTGAAAGACATACAGGACTGTAATGGGGAACATAGAGTATGTGCATCACAACATATCTGCCATGTTTAAAAATTCAGATTTTTATGCTTTGTCAGTGCTACAGACCCTCAACCAGCAGATTCTATCAAAGTTTGTAGAGTCACAAGCAAAATCAGCTCTTGTATTGTTAGTCTGGCATTCATAAATTGCTACTTTCAGTATCTCAAAAACACAGCACAATGTAGTTTTATCTTGACCAAAAACTGGAACGATAGAAACGCAGAACAATATGCAGAGTTGACAGTCTGATATACAATCCAGATATAAGGTGTCTGCAGTCTTATCGTGCTAACAATTATTTATGTTCTTGCCCGCCCTTTATATGCAGACATCACAAGATGAAGAGAGTTTGGCAAAAACCATCAATTGTGTTGCTCACTCAGATCTGAGCTTCATTGAGGAAAACATGCAACTTTCGATTACAGAACTCTCCAAACCACAGCGCACATTGACTGACCAATCCACAAGGGTAAAAAAGAGGAAAATCAGTTTAAAATCTTTATTTATTTGGTGCTACAAAGAAAATACTGCTTTTTGAAAAGATATATTTATCTTGTTTTGATTCAGAGCAATCTCACTGACTTGTTTGTGGAACTTACTGCAGAAAGCTTCACTTCTGTAAATCTAGTTGATGTGGAGTTCATGAGATTCTGGTTTCAAATTAAGATGAGGAATCTATTACCTACAATGCCAGGGGAATTCCTGTCTTGCTTGAGCACACATAATTTAAGCTGTCAAGTCTACAGCGCACTATAAATTCCTCAAGTTTGCTACAATAGATTTCTGATAACCATTCTTTATCTGATAAGCACAAACCTTAGTGAGAAGTTAACCTTTATGTTCTATTTTGAGATTACTTCAATACTTCACTTTCCCAATGTGTGTGGCCCTAGATACCCACATGTTGCATGTGTTACAATAATAGCAGTCGTATTGAAATTAATATAGGTTATCCAGTCTATTTCCCTTATATTTACGTAATTATTATTATTTTTATTTATTTTTTCAAATTAAAACTCAATAGACACAGAACTCATATCACAAAAAGCAATGCACTTTTCAGAAGTGTAATTGTTATTGAAGTTAGTATAGTTTTTTTTCTGTTTGCAGTATATAGATGGTTAAATAGTTACAAGAAAGACAGCAATCACAATTCAGTATGTAAATACTACAGTAATATGAGAGCTCTCCATTAGATTTTGAATGACAAACATATTATCGATGTTAGTCAGTTGAGATTTTCTAAATGTAAGATTATGGAGTTTAAATACACCAAATTAGATAGCACAACAAAGAATGAAATTAGCTACAAAATGAGACCCCAATCACAAATAAAGTAACATTTTATGGAAGGCTAAAACATGTTATGTAGAATAAATATTTTTTATAATCAGTTCTTAGAAAATTTGGTAAAAGTAATGTATGTAAAGTAATAAAGGGGTAGTTCACCCAAAAATTTACATTCTCTCATCATTTACTCACTGTCATGCCATCCCAGATGTGTCTGACTTTCTTTCTTCTGCTGAACAAACATATTTTAAAAGATTTTAAGAAGAATATCTCAACTCTGTATATCCATACAATGCAAGTGAATGCTGACTAGAACTTTGAAGGTGTAAAAAGCATATAAATGCAGCATAAAAGTAGTCCAGAAGACTCCAGTGTTTAAATCCATGTCTTTAGTAGCGATATGATAGGTGGGTGAGAAACAGATCAATATTTAAATCCCTTTTCACCCTAATAAAAATACTGATAAATATTGATCTGTAATGTGTGTGTATATATATATATATATATATATATATATATATATATATATATATATAGTGCCATGCAAAAGTTTGGGCACCCATGGTCAAAATTTCAGTTGCTGTGCGAGCAATAGATGGCCTGATTTTCAAAAGGCATAAAGTTTGCAAAAAGCAATTTGACTCTTTTTATATCCATCTCTTACAGTTTCAAAATAAAAAACAGGAAATGGGCCCTAAGCAAAGGTTTGGGCACCCTGCATGGTCAATACTTGGTAACACCCCAAGTATCACTTGTTTTGCCCATTCTTCTTTGCAAAAGGCTTCTTGTTCTGTGAGATTCTTGGGCCGTCTTGCACGCACTGCTCTTTTGAGGTCTAGCCACAGTTTTTTTATGTTTAGGTCGGGGGACTGTAAGGGCCATCGCAAAACCTTCAGCTTGCGCCTCTTGAGGTCATCCATTGTGGATTTTGAGGTGTGTTTTGGACCATTATCCTGTTGTAGAAGCCATCCTCTTTTTATCTTCACCTTTTTTACAGATGGTGTGATGCTTGCTTCCAGAATTTGCTGGTATATAATTGAATCCATTCTTCCTTCTACCAGTGAAATGTTCCCCATACCGCTAGCTGCAACACAAGCCCAAAGCATGATCGATCCAACCCTGTGCTTAACAGTTGTAGAAGTGTTCTTTTCATGAAATTCTGCACCCTTTTTTCATTGCGGTCAAACCTTTAGATTTTAAATTCATCGGTCCGCAGGACTTGTTTCTAAAATGCATCAGGCTTGTTTACATGTTCATTTGCAAACTTCTGACGCTGAATTTTGTGGCGAGGATATAGGAAAGGTTTTCTTCTCATGACTCTTCCATGAAGGTCATATTTGTGCAGGTGTCGCTGCACAATAGAACAGTGCACCACTACTCCAGAGTCTGCTAAATCGTCCTTAAGGTCTATTGCAGTCAAACAGAGGTTTTGATTTGCCTTTCTAGCAATCCTACAAGCAGATCTCTCTGAAAAATGTCTTGGTCTTCCAGAGCTCAACTTGACCTCAACCGTTCCTGTTAACTACCATTTCTTAATTACATTATGCACTGAGGAAACGGCTTCAAGAAAATGCTTTGCTATCTTCTTATAGCCTTCTCTCATGCATTGTGGGCAATTAGTTAATTAATTATTCAATAATTAAAATTTTCAGAGAGCTAGGCAGCTGCTTAGAGGAGCCCATGGCTACTGATTGTTGGGACACGATTTGAGGAGTCAAAGTATGCATAAAGCATTGACATTTGCATCATCTGGCCTTTCCAAACATGATTGTGAACAAGCCATAGCCCTTCAAGTCTGAGAACTTGGTAAAAGTTATCTGAGAGCTCAATTCACTTGGGGTGCCCAAACTTTTGCATGGTGCACCTTTCCTTTTTTTCACTCTAAAATTTTACAAAATAAAAATAATACACAAATATATACATACATTTACATATATAATATATGTATTTTTTGTATTTTTGTGCACTGGAGGCTCTAGTCACCAAGACAAATTCCTTGTATGTGTAAACATACTTGGCAATAAATCTGATTCCGATTCTTCAAAGTTTTGGTCACCATTCACTTGCAATGTATGGATCTACAAAGCTGAGATATTTTTCTAAAAATCTTCATTTGTGTTTAGAAGTCATACAATTTGTATTTTTGGATGAACAATACCTTAACCTGTTGTTGTCAAAAGCTGTGACGTAGCCTGGAGCCGAATCTGGCTCGGCTGTGACGTAGCCTGGAGCCGAATCTGGCTCGGCTGTGACGTGGCCTGGAGCCGACTCTGGCTCGGCTGTGACGTGGACTCTGGCTCGGCTGTGACGTGGCCTGGAGCCGACTCTGGCTCAGCTGTGACATGGCCTGGAGCCGACTCTGGCTCGGCTGTGACATGGCCTGGAGCCGACTCTGGCTGGGTGGTGGCCATGTCGAGGAACTCTGGCTGGGCGGCGGCATGTCGAGGAACTCTGGCTGGCCTACAGTGAACATGGAACCAATGATCTGCAGGCCAAGGTCGATATTTTGGGCCAGAATGAGGGGACTGTGACCACCAGGCATCAAGGAGGATATGAGCTCATTAAGTCTCACCCGACAATGACCATGAACCAATGAAATAACTAGAACTGATAACAACATAATGAAACAATAAACCAATGAAAACAAGACACATGAATATGGAGAGAAAACAGGACATCACATGACTAGACAAGGAAGTGAACAAATTCCAAAATAAAATACACGAAAACAGGAACCAACAGAATAAACATTACATTATCATTGGGACAGTCATTTTGTCTCTTAATATTGGCAGGTGGATGTTCTACTGCTGTTGAGTTTAAGACAATTAGCAGATTTTTACTGCCACTCCTGTTGTACTGACTTCAGATCTTCGAAATGCCATCAGATTGTGAAGGATTACTAGTTGGGCGCTTTCTTTAACGTCCTTTCTCCAGCAGTACAGGTATAAAGAAAATATTTAAGGCGTACATATAAACTTTATATCTAGATAGTAATTCAAAATTGTGGATAATATTGCAATAATATTCACCTTCTCTCATTCACACAACATCATTCACACAACATCTCACTCACACAAGATGTCAAAATCACACTGATGCAACAGATATTTGATAGAGTCAATCTGTTAAATCTAAACATTCGTAATGAGGAAGTTCTGGTCTGGTTCAAGGATGGACTAAAACCTCTTATAAACAACCATACAGAAAGCCTTGTGGCTCCATTTTCAGCTTCCTCAATACAGGGACTGCAACATCACTCAAATTGCGTAAAAACAGAGATTTCCTATGAAGTTTATTTTACCTCAGATTTCCAAGGCGGTGGCATCAGAGATAGGAAAGAGGTCAAATTTGGAATTGCCCAAAGTCCAGCAGGCTTTAATTGAGGAACTTGGAAAAAACTGCTGTTTCTGTAGCACCTCAGAGGCTGTGCAACAACAAGAAAGAGACATTATTTCTTGCAGATTATCTCATTTGAAACAAAAAGTGAATTTGGTTTGGGATTATGTAAATCATTTTATGGAAATTATCATGACACACCACAACATTCCTGTGATGTTTATGTCATTGACAAAATTCAGATTTAGAAGCCAGAGTCTAGAAATAGCTTTATGATTTTGAAGGTCAATGTAAATGTAACAAATTTTTACTAATTTATTTCAGCTCATAAACTCCATAGCTACTGCTGAGCTGGGAATCTACCTCAGACAGCCAGATGCAGTGGACAATGAGGCAGTGATCTGTGTTTTGCTTAAAAACTTTGTCAGAACCCCTGAGTTCTTGGAAACTGTGAGTTCTGCTTTGGTATTTTTAATGGCCATTAGAGTACAAGATAATTTTTTAACACATTTATGTAGGCCTAGAGAAATAATCAACTTGATTCAATCGTGAACATTGGTTCCACATGTTTGAAATATGTTTTCTTAAATTAAAATGACTACATAATCTCAACACAACACTTTGTGTAGAAGGAACCCAGTTGAATTGGGTAAACCCAACAAAAGTGGACATAAAAATAAATCTCTTTATGTTCTAACTAGTGAAAGTGAATGTTTGCATGCTTAATACATACTGCACAACAGAGTAACTATGTAATGGTTAGCAACCATCAACTCAAATTGATTAAGCAAACTTCCATTTTACAAATTTAAATGGATTGAGTTGTCCAGTTGTGACTAAATGTTCTAGATTTGTGCTACTTTATTGTATTTCTATTAAGTAAATTGAACAAGCAGCAAAAATATTTTTGAAGAGCATATTGTCTTATTATCTAAATAATATAGCTGTCAGAATTAACACGTTAACGTATGGAATTAATTACAAAAGTTAAATTTTTCTTAATCGCAATTAACATGTTTACTGTTAACAGCATAAATGCTGGTGCGAAGGGCGTAACTGGCTCGGCTGTGACATGGCCTGGAGCCGACTCTGGATTGGCGGCGGCCATGTCAAGGAACTCTGGCTCGGCGGCGGCCATGTCGTGGAACTCTGGCTCGGTATCCGCCTCCCCCACAGTGAATCCAGGTTAACACGTTTACCATTAACAGCATAAATGCTGGTGCGAAGGGCGTAACCTTTCTAATGTGTCTCGCCGCTCGGCGGCGGCCATGTCGTGGAACTCTGGCTCGGTATCCGCCTCCCCCACAGTGAATCCAGGTTAACACGTTTACCATTAACAGCATAAATGCTGGTGCGAAGGGCATAACCTTTCTAATGTGTCTGCCTGGAGTCATTACAATGATGCACACGCCACAAACAAGACACACAACAGCACCAGAGCACTTCTGCCAAAATAGCCTACAAGGGTATCATAAAATCAGGGGCGGGTTTATGATTTCTGAGACCTCAAGCAACCAACCAACCTGGGGCCCCATTTCGAAAAGTTTGCTAAAAAAATTACTAACATTTTAAATCTGAATTTTTTTTTATTCTTTCTATCAGGGCCTACATTCAAAATGTTTAATGAAATACAAATCTTGTTGTGGGGACAATTTGTCGGTCCCCATGAGGAAAACAGCTTATAAGTCTGTAACAAGGAATTTAGATGGGCAAGGAGGAGGCGAGAACCGGCTTGACGATATAAATAATAGTTTAACTTAAAACAAAAGACACAAACACACACATGACGGACATGTCCGTAAACGATCTCTCTCTCCCGCACCATCCTCCGCGATCGGCCTTTATCCCTCTCAGAGGCTTGATTAGCCTGATACGGGACCGGGTGTGTAGGATCACGACCCGGCCCTGCCCTCCGCCCTGCCACAAAGTCATGTTAAATTATATTTTTGGAAAATGTAAAAATGCAGAACGTTTTCTGTGAGGGTTTGGTTTAGGGTTAGGGGATAGAATATTAAGTTTGTACAGTATAAAAACCATTACGTGTATGGAAAGTCCCCATAAAACATGGAAACCCAACGTGTGTGTGTGTGTGTGTGTGTGTGTGTGTGTGTGTGTGTGTGTGTGTGTGTGTGTGTGTGTGTGTGAGAACAGGGTGTGCAGAAATCCTGAACAGGGCTCTTATAGGGTCACAAGACACATTGAAGTCATCAAGCTTATAGTACAGAAACATGTGAGTGTTATAAATGTATAAATGAAATTTCTTTGCGCAGAGGTTTGAATGTGAAGTCTCTGAAGTCTTTTGCAAATTTGAAAGTACCTTCTCTTATCTTATCTTCATCAGAAGACTTGGAATGCAGCATGAGTTGCCTGGAATACTTATATTATTGTGCCTGTACTGTTTATCTGCCTTTTACATATTTGATATTGTTAAGAAGTGGTTAGTGGTTAGTGCTTATGGATGGCTTTAAGGAATCTAAAATATTTTTAAAGGTATAATGCAACACTTATACTGTATTTATGTAATAGTATAATAAAATATATTGTGATTAAACACACATCAAAGAGTGCCAAGCCTATGATGGAATGCACCAAACCGAGGTGAGTGTGTGACCTGACGTGTTCGTGGTGCAAGCAAAAATTCCCTACAGTAACGTTTCCCTTATGAGACTATTCTGAACTTACTGATGTTCCATTACTTCAGATATCTACTGCCCTTGCTGGAAACATCAAAGTCATAAATGCCAATACTGTTACTACATTGGGAAATGTAATTGTTGGCCTAACAACTGTTCAGTTAAACTCTGCAACACTAACAGTTCTGGCCAGTGGATTCTCAGTACTCAGCACTGTGTTTGGGGGGACCCACAGACAGGTTAAGGCAATCATAGGAGTGCTTTTCAGTGGAACATTTCAGGTAAAATTATTTTAAGATGGTAATATACTGTCTATTAAATATTTACATTTAACTCATACAGTATATGATCCTCAAAATTAACAGCAGAACACTGCTAAGACAACTCTTCTGACTTTCATCTGCGGCTCATCAGTGCCAACAATTTACTGAGTCTAGGATCTATGATCAGAGGCATTCCTTCAGCAAAACTGACTGACATTGCTCCAGACCAAATTCTCCTAACTTCTAAAGACCCAAAATTGAGCCAAAACATACTTAATGCCCCATAGATTGTTCAGAAGACTTACGTGACCCAGATATAAGATCAAGATTCTTGTAAATTAAGGGAGCTAACTCAAGTCATTTTATAGCGCTTTTCACAACAAGCATCGTTTTAAAATAGCTTTACAGAAAATAATGTTGTAACAGAAAATGAAGCTGTGATGTCTGTAATGTAATGTAATGTAAATCATCATTATGCTGTTTAAATGAATAACGTGATTGTAGTTTATGCCGTAAAATAATATGTATTGTGGGAGTCACGTAACGCCTTGTGAGGATCGGACATGTGAACAGTGAGGAGACTTTAATCTTTTGATGGATTCAGTCCTTGATCATAATGATGCAAGTGTGCAAGCCCCCTAGAGCAACATTGACACTTCACAGGATGTGTAAAAAATATTGGTCTTACCATTATTTGGAGGCTTTTGAACCCATCTGGAAGGGACTGTACATTTTTTTTCATCAGGCCATAAGATTTACTGTAGATTTTAATTTATTTTGTATTATATCTAAGTCCCTCATTTCATCTGTTGTTGATTGCTCAATTATAAAACATTTTAGTCTCAGTTCATGCTGTAAAGGGGTTAAAGAGAAAGGAGGAGGCGAGAACCAGCAGCTGTCCGTAAATCTCTCTCTCTCTTTCTCTCTCCATCGCATTGCAGCTTCCAATTGGCCTTTATCCGTCTCTGAGACTTGATTAGCCTGATTAGGGGCTGGGTGTGTGGAATCAAGACCCGGCCCCGCCCTCCGCCCTGCCACATTCCTCCCTCATTCTCTCAGCGTCTCCCGGCATGAAGTACAAACCCCCCCCACCCTTCCCTAGGTATGTATGCTGTATGTACTGTATGCCAGCAGGTCATCCCCATCTACCTGGATGAGGGAGGGGACAAGGGGAGGAAATTGTGCCAAATTAACAAAACATTTTGTTAGATAATTTTGTCATTCAATGTATTTAATTTATTTTCTTGATCTGCAATCCCCGTCTCGATGCGGCTCAGCTGAGGGAAGAAAGAAATGACACAGAGACCCAATGCTATCAAATCCTTCTTTGATATATGTTATATGGTCCAGAAAAACCACATTCCATTGGACCCACACCAATGAAATAGATCTTTACCTTATATGGGGGTGACATATATGTCTGAGCTACATGTGAAACGTGAGAGTAGAGACAGGAAACACATTCCTATAGAAACATCCTTTGAACAGAGAGCAGCTGCAGCTACAACAACAAAAGAAGTTTTAAAGAGGCCTCCATTATTCCACATTGCCCACTTTGATCCTGAAAGGATCACGTAGCCTTCTCAACCAAATTCAGCATTAGGTATACGTACATAATGGAGCATGGCGATATTATGCCTGTTTATCATCACATTCAACTTTTGCATTAGTAATTGCAGCAAACATGGGCCAAATAATAACATAAGTAGAACGCATACGGCAATCGATATAATGGAGGACATCCAGGGTGCAAACCACCCAAACATATTGAAAAAATGTCCCCATATTCCCTGATGACCGGCGTCATATTAGAAACTTTGTGGAACCATTAGAACTCCCTAAACTGACGACTGAACAAAAAAATTATCTTGATTCTGAGATAACCTTGGAGAAGCATGATGAGGTAATTAATGCTTGCCTACAGGCAAGGCTCCGGGGCCAGAAGGCTTTGCTGCTGAAATATTAAGATCTTATGCTACAGAATTGGCTCCACATTTGTTAGAATTTATACGGAATCATTAAAGAATGGAAAGCTTCCGCCAACCATGACAAAAGCCAGGATCAATCTGATTCTTAAAAAAGGACAAGGGTTCAAGCGAGTGTAAGAGTTACCAATTCTGGCTAACCAATTAAGTAAAGTTATGTCATCTCTTATACATATAAATCTGGTGGGGTTTATTCGGGGCCACAGCTCTTCTGATAAAGGCATCTGGAAGAAACAGCACTTCCTTTGTCTTCATCACTTTTTTGCGTTTATTATCATTCAGTAACACACTGATATAGTGATGGATGTATGTCCATATAAATTCATACATGCTCTCCTCAAAATCCCAACACCATAATGAAAGAATGAATTGACGTCCACTGCAACAACATCTGTTTTAACAATGGAAGTAACACCCTTATTTCTCGCTAAGTATCACAGGACGCAGGAAAAAGGTGGATTCAATAGGGGGAAAACATTTAAGTAAACTGTTTCTTCTTTTTTGTCATTTTAAAATTTAAGGGGATAATTCACCCAAAAAATTTAAATTCTCTCATCATTTATTCACCCTCATGCTATCCCAGATGTGTAAGACTTTGTTTATTCTGCAGAACACAAATTAAGATTTTTTAGAAGAATATAATTATTATATTTGTTTTTGACGAATCAACTCTGTAGGTCCATACAATGCAGGTGAATGGTGATCAGAAATCTGAAGGTCCTTAAAGGACATAAATGCAGCATAAAAGTAATCCACATGACTCCAGTGTTTAAATCCATATCTTCAGAAGTGATATGATAGGTGTGGGTGAGAAACAGATTAATATTTAAGTTTTTTTTAATGTTAAATCTCCACTCACACAATCTGAAAGTGAAGGTTAAGTAAAAAAGGATTTAAATATTGGTATGTTTCTTACCCAAAGTGATTGCATTGCTTCATAAAACATGGATTAAACCACTGGAGTTGTATGGGTTACATTTATGCTGACTTTATGTGATATTTGGGTCTTGAAAGGTCTGGTCACCATTCAATTGGAGTTTATGGACCTACAGATCTGAGATATTCTTCTAAAAATCTTTGCTTGTGTTCAGTAGAAGAAAGAAAGTCAAACACATCTGGGATGGCATGAGAGTGAGTAAATGATGAGAGAATTTTCATTTTTGGGTGAACTATCTCCTTAAATTATTTTTTGTATTAACATTAATATTTTACATAAATAATACATATATTCAATAATTATTGTACAGTATAGTGATAATAATAAAGTAGTAGTGTTCAAATGCTCATACAATAGAAGAAAAAACAAATTTCAGTTAGCTGTTTCCTTTTTTTTGGTCAGTAAATAAATGTTTGTTTGTATGCATGTACATTAATGGAATAAATAATGAATAGTCTCTTTTTATATATACGTGTAATATCAATGATGGGTTTTATTTTTGTATTTTTTTTATATAATTTCTGAGTTTACTTGTTTAAAAACAAAAGGGTATAGAGTCGAGAGCTTTTAATTTGAAACTAAGTCGACATTTCCGGTCTGATGGTTCGCTACCCATGTAAAAAAAAATACCGCGATTTTGAAGTGCACAGAAAATGATCGGTGCAAGTTTTTTGAGTGGAGATAAAACACGAAGTCCACCTGTAAAAGTGTTATCAAGTCAGTTGCGTGAGGGGAAACAGTGTCAAACACCACATGGGAAATCAGAGTATGTTATTAGAAGACTTGGATCAAGCACAGCGGCTTCATTACAGGTGTCAGTAGTCTGGATGCAAGGGACTGTGGTGGAGGTCAAGTCTGATCTCAACACCGTGCTGATTCTGGACGAAACCGGCAACTTTCTCGTCAGTGGCGTTAACAACGTGCCAAAGGGAAAACCCTGCCTTAATCCTGGTTAGTCGCTTTGACGTTATGAATGGTTATTAATTACTTTTATTGGGCTCACTGACATAGGACCATGAATATGTATGATGCTGCTGCTTCCCCATTGACGCCAACAGAGAAGATGTTTTTCCCAAAATAATAACAATGGTCTTTATGATAAATGTGTCATTAGAATAGAAACAATCACATTAATTGCTTCTTTTTGCATACAGTTTATTTAACTCGGCTGTTTTTATAGACCTTATTTGACATTTTAGAATTTGTAGAAAATGTGCAAGATTTATGTAGCATAACACAACTGCTTTAAAAAATAGTAAACATCTTTAAAAAAAAAAAAAAAAAAAAAATAGCATTAAATAAATACATGTGCAAGGCCAAATTATAATTCGTAAAATTTTGCAGTCGTGTACTTACATTATATCTAGGTTCAATACAAGTTAAAGGTGCACTCAGTCATTTTTTCCTCATTAAAAAGGTTTAACTCCTAAAGACAATATATATATATATATATATATATATATATATATATATATATATATAACTTCAGGAGCACTCACATTAAATTGAAGACTCTAGTCATATCAGTCACCTTACAAAAGCTGTTTTATTCTACATGGAGAGGGTCTGCACATGGGGGCTGCCATTTTACAATCACATGACCAGCCGAATACAACCGCTTAATCTCAGTAACCATCCTGTTATTTGATACTTTCACTCACTGATTAAAATAATCATGGCTGACTGTGAATACTAACTTTCTACAAATAACTGAAAACTATTGATTATAAATGATGCTGCATCCAAGCCGCTTGGTGTCAGTGTAAGTCTAAGATGACACAAAGACAAAAGTTACTGACTGCACCTTTAAGCTCAATAAACAGCATTTTTGGCATGATTACCACAAAAATACATTTCGATTTGTACCTCCTTTTCTTAAAAAAAGGGAAAATCTGGGTTCCAGTGAGGCACTTACAATGGATGTGAATGGGAACAATCTGTAAATGTTAAAATACTCACTGTTTCAAACGCATATGAAAAGAGAATATATGTTTAATGTTTATATGATTTTGGTGTGATGAAATTGCTTACTAATCTGTTCCGAGTGAAGTTATATCCAATTTTATAATGTCTTTGCCATGATGGTAGTGGGCAAAAGCACTGAACTGTTAATCAGAAGGTCGCTGGTTCGATCCCCACTGCCACCACCATTGTGTCCTTGAGCAAGACTTAACTCCAGGTTGCTCCGGGGGGATTGTCCCTGTAATAAGGGCACTGTAAGTCGCTTTGGATAAAAGTGTCTGCCAAATGCGTAAATGATGGCGTAATGCCGTAAACCCTAAAATGACCGTAAAAATGCGATTTAAACAACTTAACAGTTTAAATAGTACACAAGTTGTAACAGAAAAGTTATTTTAAGTGCATTTATAAAATTATAAGCTTCACATTTCTGCATTTAATCCCTCCAAAAATGGTCCCCATTCACTTCCATTGTAAGTGCCTCACTGTAACCTCATGGTTTTTTTTCTATAAAGGTGGGACTAGTTGAAAGTAGTTTTTGTGGTAATCAATATTATGCCACAAATGCTGTCAATTTATCTTTTCATTCTTTTAATGAATCCATTTATAAATGAGTTTAAATGGCACTTTCCACAAATAGTCAATTTGGAGTTCCATTGCAAGCAATAATCACAAATCCAATGTTCTTTGCAACGAAAACTGCTAGTTATGTCTAAATTTTGGTAACAGTGATGCAAAAATCGCAAAACGAGAATAAAACTATTTAAATAATGTTGCATTTTAACTCCAAAGATGGACAACATTTTATGAAGGTTAAACTAATTGGACCTTTTCTTGAAAAAGCCCTGTTTTTAATACTTTTTGTGAAATTGCCACAACATTTTGTGTATGTGTGAATATAAAATTTACGGTTGGTTGTCCTGGTTGCAAATTAATGAGACATACTCATAAGATTATACCATTGTTTGAATGACCATATTAATATTCATGAGCTGCTCCATCACTGAGTTTTAAATCATACTTTGGTGTCCACAATTAGTAAGATTAAGATATTTAAAAAATAAAATAAAAGCAACCAATTGCATATAGAGGATTCTAGTTGTCAAGAAGCTAAAGTAGCGTTTGCAATGTGATGCTCAATCTGTTGAGTTGTTTCTACAGGTAAATATGTCATGGTTATGGGGGTCATCCAGTCTCATAGTCCAGAGCCAGTACTGCGTGCAGTGAAGATGGCAGATCTGTCTGAAAATGCATCGATTCACAGGAGAAATTGGATATTTGAAGTGGAGGACCTCCAGCAGACATTACCATAAACCTTTTGTGTTGATTGTTTCATGAGACTGATAGTGGCTTTTATTCATTTTGCTGCTGCACCACGGCTTCACAAAATGTACACAATATTTGAACAAGTCACAATGAAGTGAAATATACACTATTGGAGTTTTAACTGAGAAAACTTACACATAATATTCATCACAAAGCAGGTAACAGTATAACGAGAAGGTTATGCTTTCTAAACAGCAATAATTATGCATAATAAACTTTTTGTGCTACATATGTTCTTATTACAAATGGGAATGTGCTATTACATTAATTATTATAGTGATTATTACAATGTGATTAAATAAAATTATCGAAACAGATTAAATCTAGTTTTAGTGAAAATATGTCAGTATTCAGACCTTAAATTAAATACACACATATTTGTATACTTTCTGTACGAATATATATGTATACATATGCCTATGTGTATTTGGGTTAAGTCACTGTAACATTTTGTTCTATCATTAGAAATGATACAGAGCACATGTTATACAGTACAACTGCTCTGCAACTACTAATTACAACTGCTTTAGATTCTCTTCTGGACTCCTAAAACGTTGTTGCAATTTGGACAGTGGTGTGTAACATCCTTCAATCTGTCCACACAGAAGGGAATCAGGCAACAACCATAGTTGCAACTAGAGTAAGAGGAAAAACAACAAAGAGCAGAACAGTTGGGGGAGTTTCCAAGTTACATCAAGCATAGAATTGTTATCAGTTCTTTAAAAAGTGAAAGATTGTATATTAAGTTTGGCTTGTCCTTACCCAAAAATGGCCAGTCCTGCACAAGAGAGCCAGGTTAATGCTCCTGATGTGTAGTGCAGCTGAGTTACCACATTTTGTGCGCATACCGGGCAGTGTGCCTGCACTTGAACAGCTCTAAACGTCAGACCAGACTGCACGTATATGGTCTGCATGGCCGCTAAAAAAGAAATGTTTGAGGTTGCGCTTCATATGTTTGCAGTTCTCGGAATTCAAAGATGCTCTCTGAAACCAGCTATCTTTTTTTTTTTCTTTTTTTTTTTTGCTGCATGCTGGTTTATTAGCTGGACTACAAGCTTGTGGGGTGGAAAATGACCTGGTTATAGCTGTCCAAACTGCTACCAGCAAAAAGACTAGCGTGACCTAATTTGTTCAGCAGGGTATCCACTAATGTGATTAACCTTGTAAGGAATAGTTCACCCAAAAATGAAAATCCTCATAATTTACTCCTGCATGCCATCCCATATGTGTATTACATGATCGCAGTCTCCTTGGCGATCATGATTTCAAGCCTGATTACACTTCCTAACGCAATCTAGAGCTCTGTGTGTGCATTAAGGAGGATGTGTAATTGGGCTTGAAATCATGGTCTGTTATTGCCCAAAATCGATTGGAACGCTTTAGATGACATGGATTTAACCTCTGGAGTCCTATGGGTTACTTTTGTGCTGCCTTTATGTCCTTTTTAGAGCTTCAAAGTTCTGGTCACCATTCACTTGCATTGTGAGAACCAACAGAGCTGAAATATTCTTAATTTATGTTCTGCAGGTGATACACATCTGGGATGAGGGTTAGTAAATAATGAGTACATTTTTATTTTTTGGGTGAACTGATCCTTTCAATTCTAAATCATTCTTAATATTGGAGTGATGTATTAATTTTGGAGAGAAATATTTAGCATCTTTGTTTAATTAAATTTGTAGTCAAATGAAGAATCGTGTTAAAAGAATAGAGTGTCATTACCAGGACTGATGATGCCAGGTTGAGCTTGTTGGGGTGGTGGATGCGGAGGCAGAGATGCTTTTGTATCAACAGGAGAACAGGGCATCGGACCTCCTGGTGGGTAGTTCGGGCATGTACATACTGTGTCCTCATAGGATGGTGGATATCCCACAAGTGTTGTTGTCTCCAATGGGGGTGCGCTTGGAATTGCATTTGGTGCTTTAAAGTAATAAAAACGACAACCACAGCTTATTTGATAATATAATTAGTAATCGTTCTCGTTTTAATTTAACGTCATTTACAGCATGATTCAATTCCCGAGCATTACGAACTGCTTTAAAGCAGCAATCTGTTAATAAATAGTTTCGTTTGCACTAAAAGTGAAACAAAGTCCCCAAATCTGTTCGTTAGAATTCAAAACCTCAATACAACATCACTTTGCTCGTTTGAAAAAAACAAATTTTTATAACAGTAAAAAGTAATACATAGGCCTACTGTTTGTTCGCATCTTCTTGTGAACACAAACCCACAAAGAAATGTCCAGTTCTATTTTTTTACGCTCTAGATATATGCCCAATCCAGTCTGTTCAAAGATTATGAAAACTGTCGACAAATTGAGCTGTATATTAAGTAAATATGTATAACTAAATGCGTCTAACGTAAACGCGAGTATCGATTAATTACGTATTTTTGGCGGTTCCCTCAAGTTCTGTGTTTGTTCACATGAGTAACAGTCCTTCACAATGAGAGTGTTGCATTACATTACAAAAGTCTATGAACTAGTTGTGTTATCCATCACTCCATATGCAGTAGCGGTTTTAACCACCACGCAATGACCTGCTTCAGTATGGAGCCAGAGAAATGAAAAAACAAATAGAATTTGAATCGTGTACATTTGAATTATAGACTTTTGAATTTGAATTATAAGTGTGATTTTGCCAAACGTTGTATTTTAAATAGGTTTGAATTTGATTTTTTTTTAAACTCCAATCCTGGACATTTCATATTTAACCAAACTGAATTGTTTTATTTTATGGCACAATTTTATAAATATATATTTTCAAACAGCAAATTTTTGGTTCTGAATACTTACACTGTAAATATCCCGTTTTAAAAAAATACAGCTTCAAGTTTATGAGGAAATTCAGAACACCAAATTCAATATTCTAAAATTCAAACCGCAGAAATTCAGATCTACAGAAAGTGGGTCAGAGGTCAAGCTTCCGTGTTCCACAGGGAACAGTAGAGAGGATCTTCGACAAGTCGAACGGAGTATTTTGGCCAATTACAGGTCGAGGTGCAATAATTATCTGGCACAAGTGTGATTCAAAAGGTCGCCATTCTGACCATGAAGTGGTTCTTAAACTTTTATGATTTATATTTGTATGGTTAGCACATTCTCAGCATATGAGACATTTGTCTAAGCGGTCTCGTATTTGTTTTAGTATAAAGTATGCGTAAGAGTAAGAATCACATATAACTCAATAATTAATGAAATTCTGCTTCATTCTGTGATCGGAATCCACATCAGATCCAAGTCAGATGTTATTTCAAACACTTGTTGGTGTTTGTAAGTGCGTTTTGAGCTCAAGACATGAACATCACGAATGATCATTCAGATGTGTGTGATTCAGGCGTGATTACATTATTTATTATTTGATATTTCAACCTCAGTTCCTATAATACACAAAATACTCACTGTGTACACAAAATAGTTACACTCTGGAGCTTCAAGACAATAATTTTCAACCAGATTGTGCCATTTTTCTCATGTTTAGCCTATGGAGCAAATACATGCTGTTTTCCTATTTTCTGTTTGCTGTATTATAGAGCACTGCAGGCCAATTTAATAAATGATGCAGCTAACATTGTGTGGGTATGGATGTCAGAGTGTGTTTTGTGTGTGTGAATTGAGAAATTTGTGTGTGTGTAAAAACAACAGCGGCATTATGTAAACAAACTGCCATTTAAATGGTTAAATCCTGCAAATTAATGAATATTTGGTAGTTATGATCAGGACTGATGTTGTGAAGTCAGTGAAAGTGGAAAATAATATTCATATATAATATTATTATGGCAGGTTTTTGACGCGGACATTTTTGTCCGTTAATGTGGTGTTTTTTTTTGTATTGAAGCTTAAGGGTTAAATGTCCCTTAAGTTATTTTTGACCCAACGAACATGCTTAAATTATTCTTGCGCAAGGACTTATGGGTATTCCCCACAACCTCAGTTCTGTACTTGATCATTTGAGTTAGTAGTACTTAAAATCTTTAAAGTGCACTCAGTAAGTTTTTGTTCATATTGTCTAAGACTTACACTGACACCTAGTGGCCTGGTTGCAGCATCATTCAAACGCAATAGTTTTCAGTTACTGATTCCAATGTAAAACTTTACAATTCACAGACAGACATGAATAATTAATCCATGAGTGATAGTGTCCAATAACAAGACAGTTATTGAAATTAAGCTAGTATTCAGCTGTTCATATGATTCTAACATGGCAGCCCCTATTAAGAGACCCCCTCCATGTAGAATAAAACAGCTTTTATGCCAGGTCTCCTAAGCAACCAAATTGGTCCAGTTTCTAGGGAGGGTAGAATCACATGGGGCAAACTCCTCGTGGTCACAATTAGGGGTTCTCGTAATTTGTGTGTGGATCACGGAGAGTAGCATGAGCCTCCACAAGCTGTGAGTCTCCGCGGTGTCATGCACAATGAGCCATGTGATAAGATGCGCGGATTGATGGTCTCAGAAGTGGAGGCAACTGAGACTAGTCCTCCGCCACCCAGTTTGAGGTGAGTAACCGCGCCACCATGAGGACCTAGTAAGTAATGGGAATTGGGAATTCCAAAATTGGGGAGAAAAAAAGGGGATTAAAAAACAAACAGCTTTTATAAGCTTACTGATATGACTGGAGTCTTCACCTCATTTAAGTGGAGTACAGATTTTTTAATTAGGAAAATCTTACTTTAATTTTATGGAATTCAAAGAAGTTCAAGGAGCTCACAGTTGTTCATTTACTTTATGTATCACACTAAGTTCACCTTAAAATGTATATTTTGTGTTGTACACGTTCATGAATATTAAGTAAATCTTAAAATGTTTTTATAAATATGTACGTTTCTGAGTAGAAGCTATTTATTAATCATACGCTATAGTTGTTGAGCCAACAATGTTTTTTTTCAGTGTTGGATGGTATGAAATTGTGATCAAATATTTTATATCCACAAATGCATAAATAAATGTGGGAATCTCTTTTCATTAATCTGTGAATATAACACAAAGGTCGCTCATAAGAAGGCCTTCTCTGATGGACAGCACATGTCCGGGCAAACTCTTTTGCTATTGGTTGAAACAACATTCGCTGTATTTGATTGGATATATGCATTTTATTTTTTACAGCTGTGATCTCATTTCCGGTACTGTGACGGGATTTTTATATATATATATATATATATATATATATATATATATATATATATATATATATATATATATATATCTCACTCACTCACTCTCACTCTCTCTCTCTCTCTCTCTCTCTCTCTCTCTCTCTCTCTCTCTCTCTCTCTCTCTCTCTATATATATATATATATATATATATATATATATATATATATATATTTGCATAGGCTAACCGGGAATATAGGATATTGGGTTTAGATTTTGCTCTATAAAATATAACCGCTGGTAAAGGACTGATTGTTGCTGCTTGCTGCGCGTGGAAGCATGAAGTGTCGCGTTTCGTCCACAACATGGTTCAGAACGAGACAAAGCATATAACGGTTATTCTTTAAGAAAAATCGTCCTGGTTTCGGTAAGATTAAATTTTTAGTATGACAGTTTCATATCAGTATTTGTATCTGAAACGCTATTGTTTATTCCGGTCTACGGTCATTTATATTGCATGTAAATCGTCACCTTTAGACATAAATAGGCTTCATGACTGATTTTTTTTTTCCTGTTCAGAAAGCAGTTTTGTGCTGAAACAATGGCTGCGGCCTTACTTGTCACTTTCGTTTCCGATGATAGTTTTGAAATGTCTTAACAAATACATAAGCGTAAGCGAGGCTCATTCCGAATGATAATCAGAGCTCGAGCGCATGTATCACTGTGGCCCGTGGGTTAGGTGGAAAGACTTTTCCGAGATTCTCACAGCAAATGTGTTGCATAACCTGTGGCTTCATGTAGGAGATACACAACATTTTTTACAGTAATGATAGCATTTCTTACTGCGTAGTTACACTTAAGATCGCAACAGTAGTTTCATAGCAATAATGATCTATCACGTGTCGTATTGATCATATCCCCAAATACATAGGCCTACATTAACCAAAATATGCTAAATATGTCAGAGGACTACAAACAGCACATTTTATTGTTATATTGATTGTAATATTGCCAATTTGAAGTTTTCACAAAGTTAAGATAGCATCATCCTCGGTTGAGGCTCATAGACAATTAATTTCACTTTCTGTGGTGCTTTGTTTCATGCATTTGTCTCATCCAATGTTTACTGGAGGGGGCATAGCCCCCCTGTTTTTTTATTATTATTTCCCTCTTATTGTTACAGTCATGTGTCTTATTTCCAATGTCTTTCAGCTGTAGGAGGAACAGGAATCAACAACCACTTTGCAGAAGCCTCTGCCTCTTGTGGAGACCAGTAGCTGATTTTTTTTCATTGACGGACAGCATGTCTATCATGGATCATAGCCCCACCACTGGAGTTGTGACAATCATTGTAATACTCATTGCCGTTGCTGCACTAGGGGCATTAATTCTTGGCTGTTGGTGCTACTTGCGACTTCAGCGTATAGGCCAGTCTGAAGATGAAGAAAGCATTGTCGGTGAAGGTGAAACCAAGGAGCCCTTCTTGCTGGTACAGTATTCAGCCAAGGGCCCACGGGTGGAGCACAAGACCAAGCTCACCCCTAACGGCACAGAGAGCCACACTTAATCTCTCTTCGCAATGCAAAATATGTGGTGGACCATGTTCGGGCTCTTTCAAGTCGAATGATTTCAAAACGTCACATTATTACGCAGTACTGACGTTAAATTCCATTTGAAATGGCGCTAGAACTTCACCTTTTAAACAAGCTGATAAATGATGACAAAACTAGTGCATGCAGTTGTCTACTTTGTTGCTTTGAGTAATGACCATTGATTGTTTTCACCCCTTTTGTGGTGGTCCGGTATATAGCCCTGTCATAATGTGAAATTGCTGATTGTCTGCATATGCAATGCTATTTATTTATTTTGTTTGCCCTTAACTGCTTTCATCCAGAGCTGGCTCTGGTATCAAGATCAATACACATTTTCATTTCACTGACCATGTCAAAATGATGGTTAAAGCTTTCAATCATTTTAAATCTTTTTAACCTCTTGTCATTGTTATATTTTTAATAGAAGCACACCAAGATGCCATAAATGGGTGACTGACCAATCTGTCAAAAAATGGTCCTGGTCATATTTAACCCCAAATTTATGCAAAAAACAATCTTTTTAGGACCTTTAATGGGATAGTTCCCCCCAAAATTAAAATTCTCTCATCATTTACTCACCCTCATGCCACCCCAGATGTGTACACTTATTTATTCTGCTGAACCCAAAGATTTTTAGAAAGATATTTCAGATCTGTTGGTCCATACAATGCAAGAGAATGGTGACTAGAACTTTGAAGGTCCAAAAAGCACATAAAGTAGGCATAAAAGTAATCCATAAGACTTCAGTGGTTTAATCCATGTCTTCAGATGTGATATGATGGGTGTTGGGAGAATCAGATCAATATTTAAGTTTAAGTAACCTTTTTACAATAAATATCCACTTCCAAATTTTTTGGCATTTCACCCCCTACTGGGAAGTTGAATTTATTGTAAAAAAAAAAATACTTTTGCAGAATTGGGGTAAAATGTGCTAAGTATCATGAATGTAAACATGTTAATGGTCCTCCATTTTCTTAATGCAAAGTTTAATTTTCTATTTGTTTCTTTGATTTTTTAAGTAAAATTGGACCAGGATATTTTCTTGACAGGCTTGGTGAGAACCCAAGTTGTGTAAAAGTAAATTGGTTTACCAAAAGTCTAAGATTACATTCAGCCATGGTTTACAATCATGCTATCATTTGCACTTTTTAACTTTCATTTAATGTGTTACTGATTTCATAACAGCACTTGCCGTTTTCAATTTAATCCTGCTAGGAAGCCACAATAAGAATGAATGCCAATGACTGGGCCTCATTTATTATAGTTTTATTCTGTTGGTCCAGAGGCATTCACATTTGTGGTTGAGCATATTTCTACATTGTAAGGTTGAGATCATTTTAAAGTGTAAAATTATTTTTATAGATGGCTTGTGCAGCTGGATAACAAAAACGGTCCTTCACAGTATTATTTTCTTTCATTTGAATCCAGATGTTTTGGTGATGTAGCAGTGTTTGCTGTTTGTACATGGTAAGAAATTGAGAGAAATTATTTATTTTTATACGAGATCCATGCAAATGTTGTTTCTAGAATTCATTGAGCAAAATCAACCAGCCTTTTAAATAAGGTAGCCAAATCAAAGCCTAAAATGCAGCTAAAATGATTTAATTGATGTTACTAGTACTTTATCATATATTTAGGGCACTGTCAAACATTCTATGGTGAATGATTTTTTTGAATTGAACAATTTGAGCTGTCCAATAAGCCACATGAAGGACAGTGCATGCATGTTAATTGAATCTGCATATTTGAGAATAAGGCACTCTGTATATTGATTGTCACTCAACCCAGTGTGTCCAGTGTTTTGACTGTATTGAACAATAAAACTGCATTTGTAACTAGAGGAAATGTCAGCCTAGTGTCTGCTCATGAGTTTTGTTTGCAAGATTTTAAAATGGTATCACTTTAATGTTAGAAGTAGCACTAGGTTTGAATTTAATGGCTTATTGATACCAAACATAGTACCTTATATGGCTCTCATTTGAAGGTACCAAATGGATTAATAATAGTATTTTGTGTTGGAAACATACTCTGTTGCTGGTACACACTCTCACACTCTCTCTCTCTCTCTCTCACTCTCTCTCACACACTCACTCTCTCTCACACACTCACTCTCTCTCACACACTCACTCTCTCTCACACACTCACTCTCTCTCTCTCTCTCTCTCTCTCTCTCTCTCACAAAAAAGACAATACATCCATTTAGGCCGACTCGTGCATTAAATCAGATACTGGATTCTGACTTACAATTCTGAAAGTGCAGATCCAATTTGGATAATTAAGTTTGCTTTAATGTTTTTTGTTCTGCTTTTACAGATTTAAATGATCTTGCTTATATAGCATGATTACTGTATTTACTTGTAAGAATAAAAATACATGGAATATTGAGAAACCGCATGTCTGATGAATGCAAACTATGTGCAGTGTCTGAGGTATGCTTACTGCAGTGCAGAAATGTTTGAAAGAGTGGATGTAAACCATGACAACAGAAAAGTGCCATACATGTCTAAGAACTTGTGGCGTACCCAACAGTGTATGACACCTTTAATTAAAGTGCAGATTACCAAAAAAACATTTTGTTTGTGGTGACTCATGGAAACTTCCACTGAACAGTGCTGAAGTTCACGTAAAAATAAGTGAGTTGCCACACCTTTTGACCAATCTTTAAAAACAAACGATTACATCTAATTTTGTCTTATTAACTATAGTCACGATCTGCTTTTAAACCAGAGCATGAGTATCATTCAATAATAATTAAAAACAAATGTAGGAAATAAAAATGCTCAAAGAGCAAAATCTAAATGCTCACCAGATCCAAGCCAGAATGCATTTATTCAACATTTTTATAGAGGTGCAACTAATAAGGTCATTCTTTTCCAGTATCTCTCACTTGTGGATAAAACATGTCATGACATCAACCAAAACTCACTTGTGTGATGCAAACCACATCCCTTATCACATCTCTATTAATACACCTAAATGGTATAAATTTGGAAGCTGAAAAGATGAAGACTTTGCGTTTTATGTTGGCCCATATAATACCAACAGGCTTTAACACAGCAATCATACAATATACTAATTTGGTGAGGATGTTGAATAACAGAAACAGGACCCAACATTCCAAAACGAGAGTAAAGAAACGGCAAAAAAAAAAAAAAGACGTCATGAAATCTCAGAGGGCTTCTCTCACTACATCCATTATGTCCTTCCATACCTATATACTGCACTTTTGCTTTTGGATTCATTAGCAAAATCCACATTCCACTTCCTGAAAGGTGATCCGCCGTGATATTTAATAACAAAAAATAAAAAGGCGATGGTGCGTTCATTTTAACCAGTCATAACTCTGAACAAAAGGCCAGCTCTGTGCTTTCCATTAAAATCTAGGAGGAACTTTTTTCCTCCTCAGCCGAGAGCTACACCATGCTCGCCTGATTCAATACTGAGCCAAAGATGTATTTTAGTTCCAGAACACCCTGCAACAATCGTCAAATTAATTAAAACATTAGTTAGTTAATATCTTTAAGCAGAAAACTATATTTGCCAAAGTCATTATCATTTGGTGCCATCAAGTGATCTTTTCTGGCTTTGGCAAGTTTCATCAAAAGGAATTCTCTTCTGTCCTTCCATTCCTTCAACTCCTCCTCCCCATGTGCCAGCTTACAAAGTTCCTCCTCCGTGCAGGTGTCCTTGAGGAACCTGGAACGATCAAAACAAATCCGTTAACAACACTTGTCTCAGCCTTTCAGAACACTTTGACTGGTGTTACATATTAACATGTGACTCACCGCTCACAGACTTTGAAGGTGCCCGTAGGGAAGCGATATTGCCAGCAGTTCTGATCGTCCTCAGAGTTGAACACTCGCTCTTTGTGCTTCTCAGATGTGATGTGCTGCTGCCACTGCTTGTCGCTGTTGCAGTTTTTCCCACACAACCAACAATGGTTGCCAGCCTGATGAAACAGCAATATTTAGAACAGGCCTACTCAACTTCGGAAAGTCAGGTGCCGCAAAGCTGCATCCCTGTCCCTTCGAGGGCCTCAATCTTAAATTCATATATATGAATTAAGAGATTGAACAGATTTGCGTCAAGTTGAGTAACTCTCGTGAGATTACGTGCGTGCATGTCTGATTGACAGTACATGAGCGCACACATACAGTGTATGAACGTGCGCACAGACTGTTGACTGCTCTCATAACATCAGCCATGCCCAGATATTATTCGTTTTAGTTTTTTTGTAACATCCTCTTGCAACTGAATTTCCTCTCAAAAGTGATTCAGCAATGTAGAGAACAATCATAAATCCTCATGAAAACAGTCAACTCAAAATTCATACAGATTTGATAGGCTGCTAATGTCTGATGGTGACATAACACAGGCTGCAAAAGAATGCTCGATGGCCACGTTTTGTGTAGCACTGATTTAAATGAAAGTTTTAAAGCATTTCATTAAGTTCTTTCGGATATGAGGAAGAGCTACTAAGGAAGTTGAGAAAAGCAAATGATCTTACAAATGCCAGTCATAAGGTCTAAAAGTTACATTATTGTACTACACAGTTTCTCTGAAATATAACACTTGACTTTAAATATTAAAATGTCCATACCACTTCCTCTGCATAATCTGTGGGCATGTGAATCTGTTTGCCATTCTCTCTGGCAGCACTGCTGGAGGTTTCCTCACTCCAGCCCGGCTTCTGTGACTGCAGCCACATCTCATACAGCTGCTCCATGTCTGCAACTATACACACATGATATTGGTGACAATATATTAAATGCAGTGTTGAGAAATGGACCACATATAATCTGGATTGTATAATAGCATTACAAAATAAAGTATTTGTAATTAAAACAGATTAATTACTAGATTATGGATTACATTTCGATTCAAGGGACAGACAAATAGCAAATTGATTTCATGTTTCCTAAGTGTTGGAAGTTTAACAAGAATAAAAAATTATTTTATTTAAACCGACATAACCTAACTGGATTTCTGGATGGCTTCACTCATGGGGAGTTTTGTTCACTTTTCTGGTCAGAGTTAGCTCCATTGTTTATGCTGATGTTAAATTAATTTTACAGCCAACGCGTTACTCCAGATTCTATGAATACAGCTCAGATATCTTTGATTCTTAAGGATAAAGACCCTTTAAATTGCTCCTCATATCCCCCAATCGGTCTCTTAAATTCAGACTATAAAATTTACAAAAATAACTGCTTCACGACTTGACACTGCTCCCAAAAAGGCCTGTCAGACTGGTTGTCAAAGAGAGATCTGCCTCAATCCATTAGGTTAAACAATATTCTAATGTTATCTATTAAGTCACATAAAATGTATACATTACCAAAAGGCAGTATTTACTAACTCATTGAATTCGAAGATGGGCTGAAACGAATAGTTGACGTTATCGACAACGATAAAAAAACAACAAAAAACAACACATTTTAGTTGTCGGATAGTTAACATTTAACAACACGATCATTTAAAACGCTAATGACGACGCAAGAGAGCAGCACTTCAGCTCTTGCGCTTGATTTAGGAGAGGAAGAATGAACAGCTCACAGTCCAGATACACTCCAAACAGATTAAGGTGATGTAGACCACAAAGTATGCGGGAATTATAATAAAAAATGCAAAATAAGTAAATACAGAACAGAAGCAGTGCCGTTGTGATGTAAAAAAGCCATTCCACTGAAGCAAAACTTGCCTGTCAGAGCATCTAAAAAGGAAACACCCCAGTGTTAAATCTTTATTAAAGGATGCACTAAAGTTCAAAGCGGATTGTATAAATAAACTCCGAAACTGGCATTTCTCTGTGGGGTCAGAGCTGCATATGAGTCGAGTGAAAAACAGTGTTTCAAACTTCTCCCAGCTCATTCACTATCTGACACGGAGGAGCTCGTCACTCGCTGCAGCTAGATTATAACGTGATGGTTCGTGACGTTGTGCATCATAATATGCATCACGGCGTGCATCTCATTGTGAAGAAAATCTGTGATTCAAGCTCTATTAGGAAGAGTGTGCTTGAGTTAAAGATGGATCGAAATCAAGAGAACGATAAGGTGAGAGAGTGTAGTCTTAGCCCATTAAACAATGCAAACTTTTTTTAGGTTTGTTTTCCAATATAAATATCCAAAACTCCTTAAGCACATTTACTTTTCTGCAGAAGAAAAAATTGTTATCTGAGAATGTTAAATATATAATATTTAAATATTTTTTAAATATCTAAAAATCTTTAAAAAAAACAAAAACATTTACCAGAGAAACAAGATATTTAGACTTCCTTTCAGAGAATCTGAATCTATTAATCTTGAATAGAAGTAAATTCTCACTTTACTGCACTGGTAGAAGTATGAACAAGTGAAAAAATACACTAATATACAAATATTCAACATAAATTCTTTGAAAGCAAGTCTAAATATCTTCTATAGGCTATTGCTTCAAGTATTCTATTTCTTGTTTTAAGGATTTTTTTTTAGACAATTTTAAAATGGAAAACAAGACAAAAAAACTTGATAACAATAGGATTTTTCACAGTGTGAAAAATGTTTAATTTTAACAAATTAAACAAAAATCAGGTATTTTTCCTCAATTAATTCAGTGAATGTCATTTAGAGATCATTTTAAGATGATTTCGTCCACTTTATTGTTAGTAAGCATGTTTAATGCAACCACTGAAGTCGGGCACAAGTTGAATAATCAGTTAAGAGCTAACAGTTAATCGTTGCAATAATCACACATATTATCATGAGATTTGTAGATTATCAATATAATCGTTAGACAGAGGCCCAATTTGAAGATTTTACGTTAACGAGGGGGGAAAAAAAAAAAAAAAAAACCACGCAGGGTTGAACTTTGTCCCCTTTATTATTTGCTCTATTATTAGAGCCTTTGGCAGAATCAGTTAGGACCGATATTAATATACATGGAATTCAAGTAGATAATTTCACATCAAACTCTTTGTACGCAGATGCTGTATTGCTTTTTATGATGGAATCAGATACATCCGTCACCTCTTAAAATTCTATTCTTGAATTTGGTCAGCTGTCTGTCTGTAAAATAAATATTAATACATCTTTAGCTTGCCAATTAAATCCTACTTTTTTATACTTACCAAAAGTACTGTACTAAATTAGGACTACCAAAATTACAAATTTAGATTTCGTAATGTTAATAAAATTAACCATAATGTTTTTTTTTTCCCACTAATGCTTAAGTGTAAATTGGAATTTAATAAGCTTGATTTAGAAATAAATATAAATAAATATATATACACACAGTGTGTGTGTATATATATATATATATATATATATATATATATATATAAATTTTTTTTTTAAATGCAATAAGTAACCCAAGAGGTAATCAGATTAGATTACATAACAGATTACAATTATACTTTTAATAGATTGCAACCAGATTATATTTCAGACGTAACCTACCCAACACTGAATAAGTGATTTTGGTAACGCTTTACAATAAGGTTGTATTCAATACTACAGAAACCCTGAATCGCAAGGTTGAAAAAAAGAAAGTATCTCAGTTCCTTACTGAGCCCAAGTCTTACATTCTTTTCCAAAAATTGGTAGATTATAATGATATTATTGGCATTGAGCAATCCTAAAAGGTACTACTTACTATTGTTATCTTTCATGAAAGTCCATAAATCTCGTTCCTCTGTGCTGTGTGCAAAGGTGCAGTTTCCAATGTACTGACACTTTTTGCCTGATGCCACATGCAGACAAATCTAAAAACATGCAAAAAACACAATTAATCAATATTCTTCTAATATTCATAATCTTTCATTAACATTTTTGTAAGCATGAATTCTACGTTACACTTACTTCAAACTGAGCAGGAATGGGCTTTTTTGTTGGGAGAGGGCGAACTGTTGTCCACTTTTTCCGTTCAACTGAGCTAACCAGAACCACTCGTCTCTCTTTAGACCAACTGGGCAACAGGAAGTCAAAAAAAAAAAAAATTATACTATTAGTCACTGTCAAAATATTTGACTTGAAGCTGATGCGTGTACATTTTTCAGTGTTTAAATTCTGGGATACCCAGCTTAATATGCAATCTCCAAAATAAGTGAGCCATTTGTAGGTTTATTTCACCGAAAAGGAGTAGCATTGTCGTGCTATTAAAACATTGCTGTTTGAGCAGTCCGATGAGCCCGACACAGCAGTTTGGGTCAGGACAAACATTTTGTACAGACAATGGGAGGAATATTTCTATTTTTTTTTTTTAAACAGATGAAATTTTTGCCATTCTGTCTGGTGACAAAATTACACAATTCAGTTTTAAAAACTGTAGTTCAGCGAATTAATAAATTCCGTACTCACGGATGCCTAGCCTTGGCACTGCAGTACTTCTTGTCTTTGTCTGGCTCACTGACTTGACCGTTTCTCCAACACTGTGCACATACGAACTGCAACTTCAGGTTAGGTGGTCCAAATCTGCGCAGAGCATGATGGAGCTCCTATGAGGTCGCAATAAGACAGACAATTCAAGAGATGTCTTAGAGAAATGTGGGCATAGATTTCAATGATATGCAAGGTTCCCAAACTTTATGACCAATGAATTTCCATGACCATTCCAGTTGTTTGAGACAACTGGATACATTTTTTTTTAAATTTTGATTTACACTAAATTGTTAATGAATCTTTTAAACAAACATGTGAACCAGACAGAGCAATTCAATAAGAATTGACTCAAACGGAAAGATTTGCTAAAAAAAAAAAAAACACACACACACACACACACACACACACACGGTAACAATATGGCTTGCCAGTAAGTTTCACTCCACAAAAGAGCATTGCCAAGCCAATTAAATACTTCAGAGCAAAGTATATTAACTTTCATTAATTTTGATATTCCCAAATTTTCCATGACCTTAGGAACCCTGGATATATAGTCAGTAGTTCCACTACAAAGAAACTCTACCTGGGCATGAGGTGCAGCATCCATATTCCAATATTTCTGGGACTCTTGAACAATACTTTCATGTTTGATACCTAAAAGCAAAAGGTATTTAGATAGTGTTTTATGTACTCTCTTATGTCTTAATATAATTCACTCATCCTGAGTGGCAGGTCACCTTGTTCACTCTGCATCATCCAGACTTTGAGCTCGATGAGGCTGTGTGCATAAAAGCAGGAATCCTCTCTCTGACACCCATATCGCACCTCATGCCTACACAGATCCATCTGGCAATAAGGGTGGTAGAGACGGATTTTGGAGTACCTAACGGTTTTGTCCTTCAAAATATGTACAAGGCACCTGAAGAATAAAGCAAAAACAGCCTTCTGTTATTCATAAAACTTTGCATGACATCATGAGTTTCGCACTATAGGTTTTTATCTTTTATTCAGAACAACTTAATTCACTGCAAGGCATGCCCAGACAGCAAATGTGCATGTTCATGCCCACTCAA
The DNA here is from genome assembly GCA_032164185.1 of Moxostoma hubbsi. Classification (NCBI taxonomy): domain Eukaryota; kingdom Metazoa; phylum Chordata; class Actinopteri; order Cypriniformes; family Catostomidae; genus Moxostoma; species Moxostoma hubbsi. Next base: position 18,532,230 of record JAVLUX010000007.1, read on the forward strand.
GAGATGCTTACTTCTTTTCCTCAAATGCATGCTTTGTCACTGGGTGAGAGCATAGACTGGGGTTGTCCTTATTGGTTTTGCTGATTATTCTGGGTTTGTGATCAAAGCACACCTAGAGACCAAGTCACACATATTAGATATGTACAGATTCATAAAAATGATGCAATTTTCAACTGTGACTTGACAAACACTGAAACTCCATTCCTTTGAAAACCGGTAATTCCAGATGACGGATGATGAAATGAGGTGTGTTAAAAAGGCAGATTACCAGTTGCTTAAAAAAAAAAAAAAAAAAAACAACCCACACAGACTTAGACAATGACTCTAGATAAGGTAGGGTTGAAAAGTCTGAGTTCACAAAAAAAAAAAAAAAAAAATCAGAGTCAAAAATGTAAACACGCAGTAAAAATGGAAACAAGCAGAAAATATAATAAACATTATGACGTAAACCGCAAAAGAAATGGCTTCCGCACTAGTTCTAGGTCACTAAACAAATATAAAAGGAAATTTGTGACATTGACCATGTTAACCGATTTCCTTGCGTCCATTGAAACACAAGACACTAAGGAATATTCTCCAATCACGCAGATTATTCGATTTTACACAAATTTATGAAGTCCATGACAGTTTTTGTGCATGCTGTCATTAAAGTAAAATGGGTAAATTCATGCTAACTCTTCCCTCAAATTGTTATGCTGATAATCTAATTTGTGATTAACTGTATTAAATAAGAAAAATGTTAAATAGAAGCCTTTTTCACAAGCAGTTTGAGACTTTTTGATCTCCAACTTTAACTTACAGGTGTATCAGGATTAGTCAGTAATTCCATCTATATCGAACAAGCCATTTGAACAAAAACAGCACTTTTTACCTCACAGAGGAACATAAATATCCCATGGTGCTCCTGTAGGATTTTCGGAACAGACAAATTGATCTTGGGTCTCGATCCATAAGGATCACACAGATTGTCTCTGCAGATGAAGCCTTTGCGTTCCAGGGTCCACACATCAATTTCCTCTTGGCAGTAAGCAAAGGTACAGTGTCCTAGATACCTGCATTCTTGTCCCATTGCTACATCTATAAAGCATAATATTTGAAGCCTTTAAGTAAGGGATAATTTACAGCCAGCTGATATTTATTGCAAACAGGGTGATCAGGACCCAGTTACAAAATAAGAGGAAATTTAGCAGTCAGTATTAGGGCTGTGAATAGATTAAAATTGTAACCAAATAAATTACATGATATGCCGATTAATCACATATATTGATATACATATACACATGTTTTGTTTTATATCACTGAACATAAGCTTATCATTGGCCTACAGTGCAAAGTAATCAGTTTTGCAATTGAGTTCATCAACTTGTAGAAGTAGACGTAAGGTTTTTGCGTACTGACTGCATTATTTCAGCTGTTGGTTAATTGTGGTTTGGCAAAAACATGGAGGTAAACTTAAATTGTTCCGATGGTAGAAAAATTATTTATTGCAGAATTTACATACAGTTCAGTAGGCATGATTTGTGTGTGTGTGTGTGTGTGTGTGTGTGTGTGTGTGTGTGTGTGTGTCCGCACACCAACAGGTGTGGTGACAATGATAACCATTTGGACTATTGTAAAGCTTTTGTTTTGAGTGTCACTAGATGATACATGGCAAATTTCATGCAATTCAGACATACAGTCTAGAAGTTTGAAAAAGCAGGTTTTCAATTAAATTCAAAATTGTGCACAGGAAGTATGGCCGACCAAGGCAAATTTGGTAACACTGTACAGCCAACTACACCATTACATTGTAAGTCCCATTACAATTGGCAATAGGTTTCAAAAGTCATAAGAAATTACACAATTTGACAACATGCGCTGTCCCCAAACTTTTTAATACCTTCAGGACATGGCTCCGGTGACGCATACCAAATTGTGTAACAATAAGCCAATGGGTTTCTAAAATACAACTTTAGACAAAATTCAAAATGGTCGACACACAATATGGCCAACATACAAAAATTGGGGAACATTCTACTCTATATGCCCCAACGAATCTAAAGAGACCAGTCTCATTTAACTTAGGCCAAACTATTCAGAAGTTAAAAAGCAAAAGCCATTTTGCATATTTCTTGACCACTAGGTGACACTGTGCATGTACATTCAACTCATGCTTGTGATCATAAACTAATAAGTTTCATGTTACAGCCTCAAGTCCATTTTGGCATACTCATCCGTTGAATAGCTTCCTATACACTTGTCACAAGTGTCTATAGATGCACACAAAACTTAACGAATCGGATATGTCAGAGATCAAAAAAAAAAAAAAAGAGAAAAGTACGCCGTTTCGGTAGGAAATTGGTACTTTAATTCACCAAAGTGGCATTCAGCTGTTCACAAAGTATAGTCAGGACATTACTGATGTAAAAAAACAGAACATCACTATTTTTTATTTTTTATCAAACCTTGACAGGCCCCATTTCCAGCAGCCATCACTCCAAAACCTTATCCTTGAGTTATCATGCTAATGCAGAGTTTACACTATACAATTTTAAGCCCGATATTCACGCAACCACAGTTTTGCGGAGACTGCCGACAAAAGCCTGAAATCGTAAGCAAATCAGAGCTCGCTCCAGTGAGCGACGATCACAAATGTATGAACTATCAAAGATGCGATTTTAGAGAAGCGCCGATACGTCACCAATGTCAGAGAGATATCTAGAATGTTAATGTCTGGACCTGTCGGCGATTCCAAATCAAGCAATGTGAAACACAGTGGATATAAAGTATCTACACATCCCTGTTAAAATGCCAGGTTGTGATGTAAAAGAATGACAAATAAATCATATCGATCTGACGTCTTTGAGAAGTAGTCTAGTGCATAGGAGGCATAAAATCACTTGCCATTATATCAAAAACTGCTGAAAGCTATATGGCTCATTAAATGAAGCTTAACATTGTATGTGTTTGTTTTTGAGTTGCCACAGTATGCAATAGACTGGCTTAAGGCCAATATTAGGTCAAAAATGGCAAAAAAAAGAAACTGCTTTCTCTAGAAACTCAGTCAATCATTGTTTGAGGAATGAAGGCTGTACAATGCTTGAAACTGCCAAAAAACTGAAGATGCCATGCAAAAGGTGTACACTACAGTCTTCAAAGACAAAGGAAAACTGGCTCTATCAAGGACAGAAAGAGATGTGGAAGGCCAGATGTACAACTAAACAAGAGTATAAGTACATCAGAGTCTCTAATTTGAGAAATAGACGCCTCACATATCCTCAGATGACAGCTTCATTGAATTCTACCCGTGCGACACCAGTTTCATGTACAACAGTAAAGAGAAGACTCAGAGGTGCAGGCCTTATGGGAAGAATTGCAAAGAAAAAGACACGTTTGAAACAGAAAAACAAAAAGAAAGATTAAAGTGGACAAAGAAACAGACATTGGACAACAGTTAATTGGAAAAGTGTTATGGATCTTAACCCCATTGAGCTTTTGTGGGATCAGCTAGACTGTAAGGTGTGTGAGAAGTGCCCGACAAGACATCTATGGCAAGAGCTACAGTAAGTGTGGGGTGAAATGTCACCCGAGTATCTGGACAAACTGACAGCTAGAATGCCAAGGGTCTGCAAAGCTGTCATTGCTGCACGTGGAGGACTTATGTGAACACTTTGTAGTAGTTTAAGAAGTTCTGAAATTTTCTTCAAATTGTAAAAAGTAATTTTTCCATGTTATTAATGTCACAACTAAACATTGTGATCAGTTGAATATTACTTGGGTGAATTAAAGTACCAATTTCTTTCAGTAAGAACTAAATCTGTACATTATTCCAAACTTTTGGAAAATTCAAAATGCCAGAAAACCTAGTGAGCGGAGCTTTAAAATGATGCAACCCACTGGGACTTGACATGACCTAAGAAATCAAAGGATTTATGGTTCATAATAGGCCAAAACGGGTGTGCAACTTTGAACCATTGGTGGCACAAAAGGGTTTGATTTATAGACCTTTAATTTGGGTCAATTACATTTGTGAGTGATCTCAATCAGGGTACCAATTATAATTATATAATCACAACTTTCCCCATGTATGGTTATATGGGTCATAGACTAAGTGCAGAATAATAAGCATAATGGATACAAAGACTGTTCTGCCCTTAAATATTAGACTTCTCAATGTCATGAGACCAATCAAAATCAAGCATTCCAGAAAAAGTAGTAATATTCTGGGAAAGAGCTTTATGGGAAGTCACAACCTAAACATTCAAATCTGCTTTACCTTTGCAAATATAATAAGGCCCCATGTACTGGTTTTTGGTGGGTCTCGGACGAATAAGCTTCCATGTCGGGAGTTCTGTGTGTTTAAGTCTTCCCAAAAGCAAATCCTTTTTGCATTTGTGGTCCTCTGGATGGTAGGTGTAATCCAGTACTCCAGGTCCTGTGTATTTAAGCAGGTGATAATGCAATCCATATGCAAAAACCTCATGAGCTGCAAATGTTGCCTAGCAGCACTTCTACATGAATGATGCTTACCAGTTTTAATATAGCATGAGGAACAGGCCTGTTTGAAATCATGGGTATCAGCAAGAGGATTCTTGGCAAGATCCAACTGCGGTGGATATTCATGCATGTACGTCCCATTGGATGTGATGAAACCCATCCCGATGGGTGGAATGCTTGGCACTGGCATGTCACTGTTGCCCAGCTGAAAGAGCAAATAACAGAGTTAAACCAAAGAGAATCAATGAGCACAGCTGAATGTAATGTTAACCACAGTGAAAATAAATATATAAACTTCTTACCGACATGAAATGATGCTGGCTAAAATGATTTTCTGGTCCATTTTGAGGTTTAAAAAAAAGGAACAGAAAGGATAAATCAGAATGCATAAGATAAAACAGACTGAATTCTTCTTGAAGAACAGTACAGTTTCCAATAAATATTGACACATTTAAAATGTATTAATTTGCTAGTGCATTGATTATAAAAAAAAGTGCCATTTGCAAACACTAACTTCTGAGGAAAGGCTTTTCTTAGCCGTTTTTGCAATTCATTTTAAAAGTAATTCTCACAAATATTTAAATTCCCATATAATTTACTCACCCTCATGCCATCCCAAATGTGTATAACTTTTTTGTTCTGCAAAATTTAAATGAAGATTTTTAGAAGAAAATCTCAGCTCTGTATTTCCATACAAGAGAATGGGCTCCACAAAAAATAAAATAAAACAGTATAAAACTAATCCAGAAAAGTCCAGTGGTTTAATCCATGTCTTCTGAAATGATCCAATCAATTTTAGGTGAGAACAGACCAAAATAGAACAAATTTTTCACTGTACATCTTGTACAGATGGGGCGGCTGTGGCTCAGGTGGTAGAGCGGGTCGGCCACTAATCGCAAGGTTGGTGGTTCGAATCCTGGCCCATACGACTCCACGTGCCGAAGTGCCCTTGGGCAAGACACTGAACCCCAAGTTGCTCCTGATGGCAGGCTAGCGCCTTGCATGGCAGCTCTGCCGCCATTGGTGTATGAGTGTGTGTGTGTGAATGGGTGATTGGGACACAGTGTAAAGCGCTTTGGTAACCTCTGAGGTTAGAAAAATGCGCTATATAAGTGCAGACCATTTACCATTTACCATTGCGGTCTCTGGGCACAATCATGATTTCAAGCTTGATTACACTTCATAGTGCCTGACGCATGCAGAGTACTACAGCCAAGGAGACTGCTCATGATCAACATTTATAGAGAAAAAGGAGTTATATTTTGGTCTGTCTTCACCCAAAACAGATTGGATCGCTTCAGAAGTCCACTTCTAGTTTACTTTTATGCTGTCTTTATGCGCTTTTTGGAGCTTAAAAGTTTTGGTCATTATTCACTTGCATTGTATGGACCTATAGAGATGAAATATTCTACTAAAAATCTTCATGTGTGTCCAGCAGAAGAAAGAAAGTCACACGCATCAGGTATGGCTTGAGGGCAAGTAAATATTGAGAGAATTTCATTTTTGGGAAACCATTCCCGTTGTCCAAATAATTCTTGTGTCTACTGTATGTTAAGATATGTTACGGAAACATACCTTTCTGAGATTCTGAAATTGACAAACTATCCAATGAATCCAATGATGTAAATGTGTCCAAACCAAGAGAATATGATGAAATTGGTTTGTGGTAGGGAGCAGGCAAATTTATTGTGCAATGTGGAGCCATGTTCATAAATGGATGGCTCAGGTGAGAAGGCATGAGCAGAGAACTCTGCATTGAACAGCTGGCAGCAATACTGGTTGGTAAAGGAATAGGACCATCTACTGTAGGAATATCCTTGATGGGGAAAATACAAACATAATTAACATCAAGATATTGTTTCCATTTTCTTTTGTTTGCACTAAAATCTTAAATTGAGCTCATCTCATGCTTCAAAGGGATAGTTCACTCCAATAAAGATTTGTGAGGATAAAATATTTTTTTTTTTTCACAAATTATTCACCCTTATTTTGTTTTAAACATTTGCCTTTCTTTTTTCAAATGGAACACGAGGTGTTAGGCAGAATGTTATTCTCGGTCACCATTTACTTTTTTTTTAATCAAATGAAAGTGAAGTAACTAAGCCTGTTATTCAGCCCAAATTCTCATTTTGCGTTTCACAGCAGAAAGTCATAAAAGTTTGGAACAACATGAGGATGATTAAATGACAGAATTTCCATTTTTGGGTTAACTACCCTTTTACTGGGGCATTAAATATTCTGAATCTTACCAAAGAATTCTCTGAAGGACTTGCTCCGTCTAATAGCTCATCCAAATCGTCGCCAATTATATCTGTATCATAGTCCAAGCGAGACTCTGGTATTGTGTAAGAGTCATTGGGCCTGGATCCATTAGCCAGGGGAACATGTAGAGGCATGGGAACAGGCTCTGGGTACTGAGTTTCAACTGGGTTGATTGGTGGTGAGATTACACCGACGGGAGGCTTCACCTCAACCTCATCGTTCTCAATTACAGTGCAACACACTGGCATGCTGACTGGTAATGGGCCACCCATACCCTGCATAGACTGGCCAACTTCTATCAAGCAAATGGGGACAATGAGGCATTAATGAGATGAGTGCAACTGATTTTCAAAACTAGTATTTACTGTATAAAAAAAAAAACATTGACTTACCCATTTCAATGTCCTCAACAGATGCAGAGCTTTGAGAATGCTGCTGGGATACAAATTGATTCAGCAAAAAATTCTTTACTACATTCACAACATTTTACAATATAAGAAGTCTTACCTTATCATTAACAGCTCCTGACAGACTGGAGCCAGGCAAAACATTTAAGGCAGGCTGTTTAAAAAAAGAAAACAAAATGGATAGTCAATTTAGCACAAACATCCATAATTTTGTAATAATTTACTCAATCTCATGTTGTTGCAAACCTGTATGCCACAGTCAACATTCACTTTCATTCTATGCAAACGTTCTGCCTAAAATCTCCTTTTGGTTTCCATGGAAGAATGAAAATACGGGTTTGGAGTGCATGACAATGATAATTTTCAGGTGAACTATTCCAAAACGTTTCATTGATTGTGCCGGAGAAAATTAACGTTCATACTTTAGGGATGCACTGATATAAAAAAAAATGTCTGGCTGATGCCGATATTTTGCCACTTTCCTTATTTTGTCATCAGATCACCGTTTTGCTCAGGATTTAGACTTTAAAAATGTACAAAAGCAAACGTGCGTGCGTATGTATGTATGTATATATAGTTCTACCAATAAATAATTCCCATTAAACATGGATTGGAACTGTTGAATACATGACAGGCCAAAATTTTAGGCTCAACAGGCCACGATGAAAGATAAATAGAAGATAAAATAGACAAAAAAAACTTCCAAAACTTTTTTGTATTTCTGTTTTTGCTCTTCAAAACAACAGAACTCACATTTTAAATGCATGTATATGATAGAAAATTACAAATTCATACTATGCAAATGTTGAGCAATTCCACAGAAATGTCAACCACATCATTGAAAAATAAGAATTTTAACCAATGCCCTTTTAAAGGTGAAGTGTGCAATTTCTGCGCTACTAGTGGCACCAAATGGAATTATAAGGGCAAGGTATATTAGCAACATGTGCAGCAATCTCATAATTAGCACTCTTGTTTTCCAGAGCGATCTCATCATTCTTGGTGGTGGGGTGTGTGTGGCCTCCAACTTGTAAATGCAACGATCAATCTGGTTTTATTACATTCTCCATCTTTTGGTCTAGATACATTTATTTTCCTGTGTACACATCTGCTCCTATACCTCCAGGCTGAACAGGTAGCCAAACACATGCAATAGTTTGAGCTGGAAAGGGACAGGTGGGGCAGAGCAGGCCGCTCAAAATATAAACATAAATAAGTTTATATTTTTAGGGATTGTAAACCAACACATGGCTTACTAATAGCGGTCAACGAACATTAAACTGGGATAGTAGCACGTATTTTGAAATAATAATTAAAAAAAATAAAAGTTACACACGTCACCTTTAGATTATATTATGGAGTAATGGATAATGCCATACTGACTGCTAGAGGGTGCTGCTTGCTCACACAGTGCTGAAAGCAGGCTATATTTTAAAACGCAAAATGCATTTTGGATGGTTTCCCTCATCATCTAGTCTATAGGCAAGTGCAACTTTCACAACTGTCACACAGGTTTGTCCTAAATGTGTGAACGAGAAAAAAAAATATAATATAATATATATATATATATATATATATATATATATATATATATATATATATATATATATATATATATATATATATATATATATATATATATATATATATATATATATACACACACACATACATACATACACATACATACACACACACACACATACAGTGAGGAAAATAAGTATTTGAACACCCTGCTATTTTGCAAGTTCTCCCACTTGGAAATCATGCAGCTGTATCATACAAATAAATAGTTAAAAAAATCATACATTGTGATTTCTGGATTTTTTTTTTTAGATTATGTCTCTCACAGTGGACATGCACCTACGATGACAATTTCAGACCCCTCCATGATTTCTAAGTGGGAGAATTTGCAAAATAGCAGGGTGTTCAAATACTTATTTTCCTCACTGTGTATATATATATATATATATATATATATAAAACATTTTTTAAGTATTACTTGTTTTTAGGAGTGCCAACCCTTCTACATTATGTCTGGCTTATTTACGGCTTACATAGAATTTAGAGTTTTTACAAAACATGTTGATAATTATAAATAAACCATAGGTTTTTCATATCGCATTTTCATACTTATAACCAATATGCTAATGGTTTTAATTAGATCAATAATTTGCTGATAAATATCGGTAGCCGATACGTTGGTGCAGCCCTAAAAATTGAGAGAAAGTGAAATTTCTAAACCTTAAAATTCAAATTCCCAGCTTGCTACAAAATGGCCTGGCCTAAACAGGAAAACAAAAAGGTTACCTTGCTTCTCACATAAGCTTTACGGATTTTCAATCCCAACATTTTGGCAAGCTCCTGAGTCATTTCAATCACATGAGTATCCTGCAAAGTAAATGAAACGTGAAGAACAAAGTCTTACTACTATTAATACAATTCGATTAAACCCTTCAAACTAAAGTGGTCTGACCTGAGGCACTGCCATGGAGCATTTAGCAACAGCCTCATAAGCCTCTTGATGTCTTCCCAGCTCTTTAAGACATCGTGCTTTCCGGTAAAGTGCCCTGTAGTTGCTTTCATTCAACTGGAGAGCTTTTTCACAGTCTTCAAGGGCTTGATCGTGCACTCCCTGCAACCAAACACAAACCACAAACAAACGCATTAAGCAGCATTTAAAAACCAACAGCAACAATTTACTTCATCAAAACCCACAAGAAATATATTATACATGTATATAATATCTGCAAGTGAATGGATATTCATACAATGTTTATGTAGGATGCTGCACGATTAGCATAAAGATTCTCCCAAATGTCTTGAGAGATGCAGATGTCCTCTGATTCTGCATACTCTGCTATGTTTAAGGCCTCTGTGTATGATTCAACAGATCTCGCCCAGTCGCCTTCCAGAAACACATCATTTCCCTCACCAAACAGATTCCTCACCAAACTCTGAATGAACACCTACAGGTAGGAATCAATGCACATTATTAAACATCCACTGGTAATCTGAAAATAACATCAATACATGACAAATTGTGAATGTGATCAACCTCATACTGCTCCTGGGTGCCAGGAAAGGGCAGTGTAGACCTGCAATTAACCACATGGTTAAGAGTATATTTAGAGACAAACAAATGTAAAAATGAAAATACAGTGCATGTCACTATAAATTAGCTGTGACATACAGCAACATGACATTTTCTGAAAATTAAATAAACCATCGCGTTACAACTACTGTCCTTTGTAACACAAACCATTTACAGTATATACTTTGTCGTAAAAGCTCACCAGTCTTCTCAGTTTACATACAGATCATTTAAAACTAAAGAAAAAAAAATAACTTACTGAATAAACTGCAGTCCTTTCTGAATGTCTTGCCACCGGCTGCTTCGGTCCGGACATGCTGCTGACATTTTCCTTTTCGCGCGTAGGACTTGCCTGTGGTCAAACCCTTCAAATTTTTGATATAAAGATAGTTCAGATCGATTAGGCAGATCTACATTAGCATCATGCGTTAAAATTGACCTTACGGCGAAACAAGAAACCTTTTATGGCAGTGTCTTCCTGTCCCGTTCTCGGTTTTAAACGCCCCATCAACTGACATATTTCCTAACTATGGACAGTGAAATTATGAACGTGGCATAAATCAGAACAAGACGCTTCCTTACCTTGTGCCCACTGTTACAGATATTTTGCCTAGAACTTTAAGCCAACGTTGGGGGAATTTTTTCAGAGGCGGCGTCAGATACTGATTGTTGTAGCCAGATGGAAACTTCTGACACGACTAACAAAGAAAGCGCGATTCGCTGGAAAAAAGACGTCCATCTAGCGCGCGTTCACATAGAAAAAACTATTGAAGAAAAAACAGCGCAGACGGGCGCAAAACGGGTTTTGGCCACCAACTATTGATACACCGCCAATGTACGGTCAAAAATGAACGCTTTAATTGCCATTATGAGTGTCAGTATTGCGAAACTGTTCTTAATAAAGTGAGGAACACGTAGATCACGTGTGCTCGCCTGATGTTTAGTCATGCAAACTCCTGCGCTACATGAGCAGTCGCTAGGTAGACTAGCATGGTAGCACTTTTACCGCGCAGCTGTGTCCACTCTACCAGCTAAATCAGCCGAGCATATGTGTGTGTGTACAAATAAATATATACCTTACGATCGTAAAGACTCACCTTAAAGAGATAAATCATAAATAGAAAGCAGGCTACTACATTCAAACACTAATGTTTTCATATGTCCGTCAATCGAGCCTCTTTGTGAAGACTTGTGTCTCTACAGAACAAAAATGGGCTTTTCTCAACCAGTGGGCGTTTTCAAACCTTTGAGATTCGCTATATCATTGGCTAGTTTAGAAACGTTATACTTGTCTTTGGGCAACGTGATCTTCTTCATGACGTCTTGTTCACTTTTTTGGCGTTAGTAGTTGAAGAGGGTTAGAACGCCCCCTGATGGACACACTTGACAACAGCCAGCTGAGTTTTTATTTCCTGATTGATTAATTGATTGATTGATTTGGGAAAGATGTTTTTTTTTCCTCAATGTTTTGTCAGCTGAAATGTTAACCCTTAAACCCATACCTTGGGCCTTTATTGACCCGGGACCTCATTTCACCCCCTGTATCTCATACATTTTTGGGATTTGTGCCCACTATTTAGTGTTCCTCATTCTATAAATAGTGTAAAAAAAAAAATAATATATATATATATATATTTAGGAGTTTCACTTTTTAAATTAGGGAATAATTACTGAGTTTAAGTACCAAAAGTGTATAGGGTAATTCGAGACCCAGCATCATCATTTATCGCAAAGTATCCATAGTCTTTGCAAGATGTAATCGAAGAGACTGTGATTGGTCCTGGATACTACTCCTTGGTGAAGCAATTTCAGGCCCGAGTTGAAAACGCAGAAGGTCCAGCACACCGAAAATAAAAAAACGTGTTCACAATTCAGATGAATGCGACACTGAGGAAATCCCAGCAGAAAAAAGATCTGCAGTCCAAGATACTGTACGTATGGATGCATTAAATGGGATGTTAAATTTATGCCCCTTAGTGAAACTGCTGAAAGTCAGCAGTTAAAGAAAGAAAGAGCAGATGAAGAGTCTCTCACAAATAACTGACTGGAATCAAGAAGAGGTGAAAGTTCTCATGACGTCTACGTACTACAGTCAACAAAAAGATATCAACAAAGGAACTGACATCGAAACTCTAACTGAAGAGTGGCCATTTTTGTTCCAGGAGAGTGGCATGGAAGTCCACTTTCAAGAGCTCACAGGGATACCACTTAAAGACACCTTCCTGGGTAGCATTGACAGAAAAGGAAAAAGGCTGGTGGACTTCATGAGGAAAGTTTGCGCAATCAAGAACATGCGTGTGTTACAGGCAGTCACAAAACTACAAGTTATGAGAGGACACAGGAATGGGTTCTCACAAGATGTGAAAGACATGATTCTTCTCCTTCTGTCCTATTTTGATGAGAAAGAAGAGCTACTCTTTCATTATGTGGAAGAGGCATGCCTTGCCAAGGATGTAGAGTTAGAAATCCTACCTGTGACACCATGCATTGTTGTGTGTGGTAAGTACAAGTTTTGTGATTACAGCACTGCAAAGCTTAATAAATGTGTGTATGAGTATTTTACATTTGATTTATTTCACCACAGGAATCTCATGCTATGCTGCTGTTCGATTCATGCTGAGTGTGGACCACAAGATTGTGAATGATGACATCCCTAATTTCATCTCCACTATCTGTCTGATGTTCAGTAGTTACTACTGTTTCAACATCCAATACCCTTCAGAACTGGCCTCAGTTCTCGAGTTCTTGCAGAGGTATGTAAATAACTTTTTATTTGGCACGGTTCATTTACTATGTGGGTTCATTTATAGAGTTTTCACAGAATTACTGATTCTTTTCCAAGGTGTTTTTTCATCATAAATCCTGAGAAGGCCACAAAAGTTTGGAGAAGAAGAACAAAAAGCAACTTCTAGTTAACCCAAGAGTGTGCACATTAATCTCAGACCTTTCTGATCATGAGTGGCGTGAGACATTGTAAAGGTGGACTGGTTTTGTACAGTAGGTTCATATTGCAATAACAGGGAAATGTCTTGGAAAAGTTACTTGTTATAACCACAAGACAGCAAGTTAAGTGGTCTACAAAACAGCTGTATTGAATTACATGTTTGATGTTTTTTTTTTTACATGGTGACATGCTTTTTTTTAATTATTTATGTTAAATTATTTAGGTTGTGCCTGGTTCCATTCTACATTTTACTGAATAGTTCTTCAAGGATTAGTTCACAAAAAATGAACATTTGCTGATAATTTACTCACCCACAAGCCATCCAAGATGTGTGTTTTTCTGTCTTCATCGAAACAGAAACAAAGAATTTGAGAAAAAATGTCTCTGATAGGTAGGTCCATATAATGCATTCTGACACCAAACAATGGGTCTTTGTAAGAAATGTACCAATATTTAAAACTTGATTTGCTATAATTTGCAGCTTCCACAAATGGTATAATGCTCTTGTATTGGAGCCTATCGAGGTCGCAAACAGAAATAAGGTAGTTTTAAATATTGGACAGTTTCTTACAAAACCCTATAGCTTGGCTTCAAAATAAATCAATTTATCTAATGGAGTCACATGGATTTCATTGATGCTGCCTTTATCTGCTGTTTGGACTCAAAGTACTGGCACCTCTCTCTTGCATTTTATGGACATACAGACCTGAGACATTTGTCTAAAATAATTTTTTTGTGTTCCGATGAAGACCGAAAGACACATCTTGGGTGGACTGGGGTGAAAATTATCAATTAAATTATAAGCAAATTCTGATTTTCAGGTGACTTATCACTTCATTGTGATCTTACGTGAAGGTATTTCCTAATTTTTAGGGGAATATTTTTTAGGCTCTTGCAGTGAACCTTTCTTGTAACAGGTTTTACTTAACAGTTCATCCAAAAATTAAAGTTAGTTGAAAAAAGAAAGTCAGTCACATCTGGGATGGCCTGAGGGTGAATACATTATCAGAACATTTTCATTTTTAGGGTGTACTATTCCTTTAACTTTACAACCTCTGTTTGAAATGGCACTGGATTTGTAGGAATAGCATTTTAACTTCTGCCTAAACTGTCAGGATGGACTGGTGCATCTGTCTCTTTTTTAAACCAATGCCTATTTCTGTTGAAAAATGAAAAAGAAAATTCAAGTAATACAACATACTGTATGTCTATAAATTTGTGTCGGTCTTAATTAAAAATTACATGTGTTATTCTTTAATGGATTAGGCTTTGATTTAGGTTTGCAAGTCATTTGCCAATTAGTGTAACCATAATCTTAATTAACAAAACATTAAATGCCTCTCAATGTTTAAAGCATTATTAGAATTATTAAAAAGTAAAATGTACATTTTTAACTCGGTGTCATGTCAACTGTACAAAATATAGCTTATTTCTTGAAGCCACTGCTCCCTGCTGTGATAGGATGATGCTTTTAGAAACAAATAAAATTTCAGTACTTATTTACAATTTTAAAAGTAAAATGCATGTAATTGGTTAACAGTATTCAACATATTTAATGTTTTTTGTTTTTTTCCCCATAGTTAAAACAGTAGAATTTCCTTTGTAGGACTAATTTTATAATTATTAAATTTGTAACTATAATTATTAGTGTGAACCTTTTAATTAGACATGTATGAACTGTAAAATAGACAGTTATAACCATAATTATTACAGTATAAACCTTTTAATTAGATATTTATGAACTGTAAAATAGACAATATAAACCTTTTAATTGGACAGTTATGAACGTCTCGGTTATGTATGTAACCTCCGTTCCCTGATGGAGTGACTGAGACGTCATGTTGAAGAAGCGACACTAGGGGTCTCTCTTGAGCGCCGAATATGCCTCTGGTCTATGAAAAAAGGCCAATGAGAAGTTGGCAGACAGTATTTGCATACCCCGCCCGGACATTCCGTATAAAAGCAGGGAAATACGTCAAATTCATTCAGGATTTTTCTGAGGAGCCGGAAATGGTCCGGCCACTGCAGTGGCTCGGCTCAGCGACGTGGCCGGGAAGACACGACGTCTCGTTCCCTCCATCAGGAAATGGAGGTTACATAAGTAACCGAGATGTTCCCCGTCTGTCGCTCACTTTGAAGTCGTGTCGAAGAAGCGACACTAGGGGTCCACTTCAAATCATGCCATGCGCTAAGCCGTGTACGTGTACTGCTGACACAGGAGCGGGCAGGTATTTCACGTGCACAAGCGACCAACTGTGTCAGACTGCGCGTACCCTTCCCCAATGCCCCAAAAAAGTCATCGGAATCCTTCTGGTTACCCTAGAGGGGAACAAGGTGACGCTTGCCAACCAGGGAATGGGCCAAGCCTGGCTGGGCCTCTTTTCTCTCTATGTTTCTCCGCATAGAGCAAGAACTGCCGGGGCCCTTACACGCATCGAGGGAAGGGGGTTTTACCCAGTTTCCTATTCTTTCAGGGGGAAAAGACCCTGCGGAGGCCACACCTGCCCAAAAGGGGAGGTAAAGGTGGCGGATACATCACATGGGTTTTTTAGGCAACATGTAGAACGTGATGCAGTTGTAGATCCAACCTCCAGGAGGGAGCAGTTGCTACAGCAGTTGCTACGGAGGGCAGTGAAAACTGCCTAAGGGAGACGCGGGTCAGCTCGTAATGTATCCGCCACATTTACCTCCCCTTTTGGGCAGGTGTGGCCTCCGCAGGGTCTATTCCGTACCACGGAAAATACACACAGGAGGAGTCCGCGTAGGAGGCCTGATCTGTGGAGCACTTTTCCCAGTGCAGGGTAGATTTGAGATACCCACAGTGGATTGGGTCGGCGAATTCCTCCTCTGAATTGCGGACCCACAGGGCTAGGGAGGATCGACCAGGGACCCGGGTGGGTGGGATCTCCTGGGAGAGAAAGCGCACAGTTTTACCTCGGCCGAGGGAAAATGTGACCGGTGCAAGCGATTCACCTGGCCAGATTGTCTGTCTGTTACCGAGTTCTACTGTATTGGACCTGAGAAAACACAGGACGAGACTGACTCAACCCTGAGATTGTAAAATCTTGCACAGGTATAAGGTGTTGCCCAACCCACTGCTCTACATATGTCTGCTAGGGAGGTGCCTCTAGCCAGTGCCCATGAGGACGCAATACTCCTTGTTGAGTGTACTCGGTCCCACAAGGGGGGGGGCGATAGGCCAGTGAAATGGCATCCACCACCCAGTGGAAAGCCTCTGTTTAGAGACAGCGTTCCCGTTCCGCTGTCCCCCAAAGCAGACAAAGAGCTGCTCAGAGCACCTAAAGCTCTGTGTGCGGTCCAAATAGGTACGCAAAGCACGTACCGGACACAGCAATGAAGGGGCTGGGTCTGCCTCCTCCCTGGGCAGCGCTTGCAGGTTCACTACCTGGTCTCTAAAGGGAGTGGTAGGGACCTTGGGCACATTGCCCGGTCGTGGTCTTAGGATCACCTATGTGTCTGCCGGACCGAACTCCAGGCAAGTGTCGCTAACAGAGAACGCTTGCAGGTCCCCGACCCTCTTGATGGAACCGAGCACGATCAGCAGGGCCATTTTCAGAGAGAGGGCCCTGAGTCCAACTGATTCTAGCGGCTCGAAGGGGGGTCTCTGGAGGCCCAGGAGCCGGACCTAACTCCAGGCAAGTGTCGCTAACAGAAAATGCTTGCAGGTCCCCGACCCTCTTGATGGAAGCGAACGTGATCAGCAGGGCCGTTTTCAGAGAGAGGGCCCTGAGTCCAACTGATTCTAGCGGCTCAGAAACAGGCTTGGCCGGGTGGGGTTCAACCTCCGGGCGCATCTTAGGAACCTGATGATTAAGTTTAAGCT
Organism: Moxostoma hubbsi; assembly: GCA_032164185.1. Lineage (NCBI taxonomy): Eukaryota > Metazoa > Chordata > Actinopteri > Cypriniformes > Catostomidae > Moxostoma > Moxostoma hubbsi. Next base: position 18,549,257 of record JAVLUX010000007.1, read on the forward strand.
TACCCAAGGACTTGCCGTCTACTGCATCGTGTTAGGGTTAGGGTTAGGGTTATGGGCCGCAATAGCAGCGACATACACCTTCAGGGTGGAAGGGGACAGCCTCCCTTCCAGCCTCTCTTGCAGAAATAAGAGCACTGACCTAACTGTGCACCTTTATGGGTCTTCAGCACAGGAAGAACACTTCAAGGCATAAAGATGCCTGGTAAAAGGGGCTCTGGCTTGGTTGTTTGTGGCTACGACCATGGGTGCTAGACCAGCTAAATCTTCTGCGTCCCGTCCAGAGGCCAGACATGGAGGTTCCACAGGTCTGGGTGCAGATGCCAGAGCATTCCCCGTCCCTGAGAAAGAAGGTCTTTCTCGGAATTCGCCAGGGAGGGGCTGTCGCGAGGAGTACGAGATCTGAGAACCAGGCCCGGGTGGGCCAATAAGGAGCCACAAGGGTGACTTGTTCCTCGTCCTCCCTGACCTTGCACAGCACCTGTGCAAGAAGGCTCACTGGGGGAAATGTGTACTTGCGCAGCCCCGCAGGCCAGCTGTGTACCAGTGCCTCTGCCCTGAGGGGAGCCTCTTAACAGACATACCAGATCGGGCAGTGGGAGGTTTCTTTGGAGGCAAACAGGTCTACCTGGGCCTTGCCGAACCGTTCCCAAATCAGCTGGACCGACTGGGGGTGAAGTCTCCACTCTCCACCGGACAAGCGTTGTTGTGACAGTGTGTCCGCTACCACATTGAGGTTGCCGGGGATGTGAGTGGTGCGCAGAGTCGCTGCTGGCTCCAAAGGAGGAGATGACGGCGAGTTGTGACATGTGGCGGGTGCGTACGGCGCCTTGGCGATTTGTGTACGCTACACCAGTGGTGCTGTCTGACCTGATCAGGATGTTTTTGTCTCGAACTAGCGAGAGAAACTTCCGCATGGCAAAGAAAACAGTCAGCAACTCCAGGCAGTTGATATGCTAGCGCAGCGGGACCCCTTTCCAATGGCCCGCAGCACACGGCGCCCCAACCCAATCTGGAGGCATCGGTTGTGACCAAGATGCATCGGGACACCTGCTGCAAGGGTACTTCTGCCCGTAGAAAGCAGAGGTCTGTCCAGGGTTTGAATGCTTGGCGGCAGGCGGGGGTGATCATCACACGGTGTGTGGCACGGCGCCATGCTCGTCTCGGGACTCGAGTCTGAAGCCAGTGCTGAAGCGGTCTCATATGCATCAACCCCTTCTGCGGCGCGACTGCCGCAGAAGATTCCATATGCCCCAGGAGTTTTGGCCTGAAAGCGGCAAGGCACCTCAACACTGACTGCGCACGCTCGTTGGTGAGACGTGCTAACATTGAGACTGAGTCTAACTCCATGCCGAGAAAAGAGATGCTCTGGACCGGGACGAGCTTGCTCTTTTCCCAGTTGACCTGAAGCCCTAAACAGCTGAGGTGCCTGAGCACCTGGTCTCTATGAGCTCATAGTAACTCTCTTGAGTGGGCCAGAATGAGCCAGTCGTCGAGGTAATTGAGTATGTGGATGCCGGCTTCTCGGAGCAGGGCAAGGGCTGCCTCTGTGACTTTCGTGAAGACGTGAGGGGACAGAGACATGCCGAAGGGGAGGACTTTGTACTGATACGCCATCAAACGCGAACCGTAAGAAGGGTCGGTGTCGAGGCAGAATTGAGACTTGGAAGTACGCGTCCTTCAGTTCTACCGCTGCGAACCAATCTACATGCCGAACGCAGGTTAGAATGTGTTTCTGCACGAGCATTTTGAATGGGAGTTTGTGCAAAGCTTGGTTGAAAACTCTTTCGTCTTTCTTGGGTACGATGAAGTAAGGGCTGTAGAGACCCTTCTTCATCTCGGTTGGAGGGACAGGCTCTATCGCATCTTTGAGTAAGAGAATAGCAATTTCCGTGCGCAGGGATTTGGCATGTTCGCCGTATACTATGTAGAAGCAGACGCCCGTGAAGGGGGGCGGTGGCCTGGCAAACTGAATTGCGTAACCGAGTCGGATGGTCCGGGCCAGCCAGCGAGACGGGTTGGGGAGTGAAAGCCACGTGTCCAAACTCCGTGCTAGAGGCACCAAGGGGACGATTATTTTTGACATACCCGGCGGGGCTTCGCAGCAGGCGGAGCATGTAAAACGGCGTCAGGAGGACTCGTCAGAACCGGCCGGCTGGGAACAGTCGTGGGGCTGAAGGCGGGTGGTCTGCATCCAGCATGCTAGGACTGTTGAGATCTGGCGGCAGAGTGCTGTGAGAACAGCATTTGCGGGCCAGGTGACCCAGAGACAAAGGAAATAGCTCTTTTATTGAGAATGTGGGTACAGGGTGCTGCAAATTAAATAAACTGAACAAAGGATTCTCCTGCCGGCCCTTCACTGGGGGAAGGAGTGGTCTTACCATCTCCGGAGCTAACGTCTTGGTCCCTGGGTCGAGTGTCTCAGGAGCGCCTGGGAGCCTTACGGGTCCTCGAGGGGGTCCGTGAGATGTGTGGGCGTCTGCTTCCTGCGGCGTGCTCGACAATGGGGCTGAGAGCTGGGCCTGGGTTGAGGCGGAGCAGGGTATTTCTTTGCCGCAGGAGGACGCCCTCGGCGGGCAGACGGGGTATGGCCAATGGCGGCAGGCTTGCGGCGGGGCAGGATATGTGAGATGGCCTCCGTCTGCCTCTTCACTGCGGAGAACTGCTAGGTGAAGTCCTCGACTGTGTCGCTGAAGAGGCTGAACTGGGAGACGGGGGCGTTGAGGAAGCGAACCTTGTCGGTCTCATGCATCTCGACCAAGTTCAGCCACAGATGACGTTTCTGGACCACAAGTGTGGCCATCGCCTGCCCGAGTGACTGCGCTGATGCCTGCCCGAGTGACGGCCCGGGCAAGCATATCAGACATCTGCGCGTCAGCCTCAGCCTGGGTGTGCTGGCCCGAAGGCGGCAGCCCAGGGGAGGCATCAGCATCAGACGCCGCGCTCTCCGATGCAGCGGCGAGCTCATCCACCTCGATCTCTAGAGGATAGGCAGGCCGGCCGTGAGGCGAGCCACTGTTGCCTCGAGCACAGACGGCACAGACACACAAGACAATGCCTGTGGCAGTCTGAAGCGGAGAGCATTCTACCGCATCCAGGAACTACACAGGGACGGAATGGCATCTTTAAAAAGACGTGTCCTGAAAAGGAATGAAGTGCGCCGTAGATCCAACAGGAAGCAGAGCGTCAGAGGAACAGAAGCAGGAACTGGTGAGTAACTCGCAGCTGACTGCATACACGACCATCGGCTCCAAAGAAAATTTCTGAATGAATTTGACGCATTTACCTGCTTTTATACCCGTATGTCCGGGGCGGGGTATGCAAAAAGTCTTCGAACTTCTCATTGGCCTTTTTTCATAGACCAGAGGCATATTCGGTGCTCAAGAGATACTCCTAGTGTTGCTTCTTCGACACGACATCGAAGTGAGCGACAGACGGGGAAGATAGGATAGGATAGGATAGGAACCATAATTATTACAATGTAAAACTTTTAATTAGACAGTTATGAACTGTAAAATAGACAGTATACTAAGTACAATCCCGTACAACATAAAATGTTGCTACTGTATTTTTTACGGTAAAGTTCTGGCAACCACAGCTGCCGTTTTTTTACCGTAAATTTTACTGATTTTTTTTTTCTTACAGTGTATAGGCAGCCTATGTACATTTTTTTTTTTTTGCACTTCCATAAATTTCTTTGTTTATTACAAGATAAATGAGTACTATATTCATACAAATAGACACTGTATCATGTTTATTTTCTGTGCAACAATGAATTAACAACAATGGTGATTTATCAGTAGTCAATATGCCACATTCATATTATACATGGTATTTCTTACTCAAGGTGGTGCTGATGTTTCAGTGATTGACTTGATTACATTTGACATTGCTGGCTGACATACTGTAGAAACTACACTGAAGTAAACTATAGCAAGTATAACACATGAACAGTATGATATTACATTTGTCATTTGGGTGTACTACTGAAACTATGTAAACTGCATGTATTTAGACTTAATAAGTGCCTGAGAAAATACTTCTGTGTAAATGATGTGTGTGTCTTATGTATTGTATAGCTCCATATGTTTTAGACATCCAGTTGTGTCTCAGGAATATATATATATATATATATATATATATATATATATATATATATATATATATAAAAATGGACAATCTCTGGGCATTTTGTAGATCTATTTGTGATAGATATAAATGGTGGGTCTCTGAAGAACCAACTATGTAAGAGTATGGTGAATTTCATGCATTCAAACAACAGTTCAAACAACAGTAGCTACAGCCACCAGCCAAATCACGCTACTAAGAACAACTGTTAACGAATATTAACTTAAGGAAATTTGCAAAAATAAATAAAGTATACCTACAATATGCCAAGTAATACATACAGTATTTTACAGTGTGGACTGTAACAAATTGTTCCAGTGAAACGCCCTAAACAAACGTTTATGAATGAATGAATAAACAAGCTACTTCGTGTACAGAGTAAATAGCTCGGGTGCGTGTTGGCGTATTCAAGGACTTCCCATCTGGCAGCTTTGCGCAGTTCAAGCTGTTTCAACCACTTTATAGGGCGGTCCTGACCTGATCGTCCAACTTGTCATCATTGGGGTACATCATCCAACATTCCCTACTTTAAACTTTTCCTTCATTCTAAACCTAAGAAAAAGGCAAGCTTCAGGAGTTAAATAGCGCGAGGATTAGAGTAGACTAGAGTGAGCATGTGATGTCCAGAGATTACTCATTTTGAGTCAAGTTATCTAAAAAAAGCCCAGCATTGAGAAAGTGTTTATCCGAGATTAAGCAGAGACTCGACTATAACCTGCTGCTGTGCGCACAATGACTCCACTGTATCGGACACTCCTGCTCTTCACAGGTGAGTCAGTCCACATCTCATTTCAACAATCAACCTTCACATGTACATTTATTCATTCAGCATTCAATCATTGCGATTAGGCTTTTGAGGTGGGCGCAGGGCACATAATACACTCAAAACAATTAGGGGTGACACTTTACAATAAGATCCCATTTGTTAACATGAGTTAACATGAACTTACAATGAACAATACTTTTACGTCATTTATTAGCCTTGGTTAATTTTAATTTGATAAAAATAGGCTTGTAAAAAATATTTTTAAAACCAAAACGTGTAGCCTATATTAACAAAAGTTTATGCACTATGGACTAACATGAACAATTGTATTTTTATTAACAAAGATTAATAAATGCTGTAAAAACATGTTGTTCATTGTTAGTTCACAATACCTGATGCAGGGGCATAGAATTCATTTTAAAAGTGTGTGTGCCGATAAAAAACATAGATAAAAGAGCATTGTTGAAAGCCACTTTGTAGAAATGAACGGAGCCGCGTTGATTAGACTGATGACCTATTACGTATGGGTTGTTTCAGCTCATGAAACTCACCTGTGATTGGCTGGATGGTCATCAATCCGCCCAAAGTATCAAAACGCAAAGAATACTGTATACAAGCCACTATTTGGACTCGGTATTGGTTTAGCTCACGAAATCACGTTTTTTTTCTTTTTTTCTCCCCAATTTGGAATGCCCAATTCCCAATGTGCTCTAAATTCTCGTGGTGGTGGAGGATGAATCTCAGTTGTTTCTGCGTCTGAGACCGTCAATCCACGCATCTGATCACGTGGCTTGTTAAGCGCATTACCGCAGAGACATAATGCTGGATTCGAACTCGCGACTCCAGGTGTGGTAGTCGGCGTCTTTACTCGCTAATGAAAAAAAATTATATGGTGGCACAATTATATTTTAGGCATACATTTAGGCATACGCCTTCAGATCAAAAGATTTTTAAGCTCATGAGAAACATTTCAGTCAAGTGTTTTAAACTTTTGACCAGTAGTGTATATTTTTTCTACTTCTTATTTTTCTTTACTCGTTACATTATTGTGAAAGCCTGCCATGGGCTAAAAGCAGTACTTCTGACTTTCAACTCTTTCAAGTCAGTATGGCTTCCCTACAACCACAGAGGTCTTTGCGGAGTAAAAGGGGTTTGCTGGAACTTGCTGGAGTTATCAAGTGCAGCACTGGACGAACAGCTTTAGCTTATATGATGTACGGATGTTACTGTGGCCTTGGCGGTCAGGGGTGGCCCAGGGACAGAGCAGACTGGTAAGGCACCACTTGAAGATCTGTGTAATTATGTGTAATTGTAGCAACAAAGAGAAAAAGTTGACGTTACTGCATGCACTTCTTTCGCAATGGTGAGATTTACCCATTTAAATCTACTTCATCTTGGTCAGACTGTGTCATTTACCATGGTGTTCCCTCAGACATCTGGAAAAGGCATACACACAGCCCTCCCACAAGCAAAATAAGAATTTCCCTTAAACCAATTTTTAACCTCATTTTAGTAGGCAGATATGCATCTTGATGCTCTCAGTGAGAGAGATCTATGGAAGTAAGCAGAGTGAGATAAAGAAGAGTAAACTAAACTGCTCATATTATTCCAACACATTTCACGACTGAGGAATTGCTCAAAGTAATTGTTGTGTAATCATATCCTACAGGGCTAGGTTGTCTGTGCTGATTCATGAAAGATAATCTCCAGGTCATCTATTCCAGATTTTCCCAACATTTTCTGTTTTAGCAACCCCATCAGTAGAGAAGGATATAGCTGCCCCAAAAAGAGGGCGGGACTTAAAGCATAGATATAGGGAGTCCCTAACCTTTTCCCTAACCGCGAGTGGATGTGAGCCCCCTTTTGCAGTTAGCTTTCCCTCCATTTGGAGATCTCTGGCCTGCAGCTATACCTATTTGCATCAGTGAGGTTAAGTACCCCTTCATTGACACTCAACAAGAAATTTGTTCCTAATTCAATGTTGGGTAAATTACTCAAAGTAATCCACTACAAATGGCTAATTACATCTATCAAATTACAATCAGATTACTTTACTGATTATTTCATCAAAAAGCAATCATATTACTGAATACTTTCATTTTAAGGTACTTTCTAAAACACTTCACAGAAACATTTTTTTTTTTTTTGCTTACGGAATTATGTCTATATTTACTCCTTGTTCATTGTTGCATACATATCAAACAATCAGCACCACACCTTTCTTTCTTACAATGACTCATTAGCTTGCATACAGATTAAGCTGTCACAGAAATGCAAACAGACATACATATGAACATATTTCTTTTTAATTTTTATAAATATATAAATTGACATCAGTCTGGTGACTTTGTATACATTATATGCACATATGTTCTGCTATCATCTACAAATTGACAAAATACTTATATTATTAGGTTTTCTTTTGTTAAAAATAACTGAATGTGTTAAGATGTTAATTACATAAAAAAAGCAAAATCACAATCTTTTGCCCCTAATATTTTTATTTGAAAGTCATCATTTCTGTTTCATACTGTAGGTTTAACAAAGTAAAATCGATAACTTGCCAAGAACCCCCTGAAGTACGTGTGTCCCACAATAGCACAGTAACTTCTAACAAGTTCAGTTTACTTGAAAAACTTATGGAAACCAAAAAGTATGGAAACTGATTGTCTAATACTTGCAAAGTAAACTTCAAGTAAAAATTGAAGTCAAGTTAACAGTCAGCTAAAAGTAAAGTGAAATTACTCTTCCTGAGTAAATTATTATAGGTATCAAGTTAGTTTAGTATGTAGATTTCAGGTAATATTATGTGTACTAATCTTACTTTAGTTCACCCAAAAATGAAAATTCTCTCATCATTTATACACCCGCGTGCCATCCCAGATGTGTTTGACTTTCTTTCCTCTGCTGAACAAAAATGAAGATTTTTAGAGGAATGTATCAGCTCTGTAGGTTCAAACAATGCAAGTGAATGGTGACCAGAACTTTGAAGCTTCAAAAAGCACAATGCCAGCATAAAAGTAATCCATAAGACTCCAGTGGTTAAATCTATTTCTTCTGAAGTGATCCAGTTGGTTTTGGGTGAGAACTGACCAAAATGTAACTCCTTTTTAACTATAAATCTTGACAGCACTCTCCTTGGCTATCATGATATCAACCAGAAAAACTTTGTGCAATTGGTTTGCTGATTTTCTTTAAGAAGTGATGTGAACATGTCTTTTTTTAGTAAAACTAAAACAGATGGACTCGAGACACGTTTGAAATTCTCAACAGTTTATTCTTCTAAAAACAAATCTAAATAAATAAAATGCTGGGCAGCTTGAATAAACATTGAGGGCATGTGGTGATTGGGGACGGCTGTCTTCAGGGACAACACCAATCTGGTCTGCATCTATTCTGTTTATCCTGCTTTAATCCAGGTGCTGTCACAAGCATGACTGCTGTTATGGGGATGCAGAATTTGCAGGCTGTCAAACAAAGACAGAGCAGTACAAGTGGACATGTGACGATAAGAAGGCTGACTGTGGTATGCTGTTATTCAAATACTAAACTGGCAGCTTTATACTCTTTTAGACCTATTTTTTGCTATAACAACCTGGGCACTAAATAAAACAGAAAAACTCAATAAAACAGAGGAAACTGAGTGGAAAAAATAATCAGTGACTATAGATGTTTTGGTTGGTGTTTTCCCTCAGTTTCAGGAAATAGCAGGAATACAGTGTGCATATTATAACAGATGGAAGAGTTCAGGCTAAAATACGGTAGTGTTCTTAACCAAACCGCAAGATATTTAAGGCCTTGTTCCCACAGTAAACACCATAACATGCTTTAGGCTACACTCATAAGCTTTAGAGTGTATTGTTTAAGAAGAAGTCATAAAATGATGGTTTTAAGGGGGGACATATTATGCAAAATCCACTTTTTCTCCCAATTTGGAATGCCCAATTCTCAGTGCACTCTAAGTCCTCATGGTGGCATACTGACTCGCCTCAATCCGGGTGGCAGAGGAAGAATCTCAGTTGCTTCCGTTTCTGAGACCGTCACCCATTTTATCACGTGGCTTGTTGAGCGGGTTACCGCAGAGATATAGCACGTGTGGAGGCTTCACGCCATCCACCATAGCATCCACGCACAACTCCCCACGTGCCCCACCAAGAGCGAACCACATTATAGCGATCACGTGGAGGTAACCCCGTGTGTCTCTACCCTCCCTAGCAACTGGGCCAATTTTGTTGCTTAGGAGACCTGGCTGGAGTCACTCAGCACTGCTTCGAATTAGCGAACTCCAGGGGTGGTAGCCAGCATCTTTACCACTGAGCTACACAGGATCCGCAAAATCCACTTTTTTATGTGAAACATAATTAAGGTAAAAGACCATCCCCATGAGTTCTTTCCTTTCCACATCAATAAAAAAACAGTGTCTCCAAACAAGCCGTTCAGGTTTGCCACCCCTTATGACGTCAAAAGGGGAAAGTTACCACCCACGGATGGCGAAGAGATCTGCCTGAGTAGCTTAGATCCGCCCTCATTAAAACCTGAGCAAGCAGCGTACAGTCTGAAATATTTATCTCCTCGCTAGAGACACTTGTGTGCTAACAGACTGTTTCATCAATGATGGTTAAAACAAGGCTGTATTTGCTTCAAAGCTAAGAATCAAGGATGATCGATACCAACTCTCCGTGACCCATCTTCAGATTTGCAATTAGTAAGTTTCGCACTTTACACTTTTTTAATGTTTGCAAGTTGGCTTTCTGAATTTGCTTGTTTGCACGTTACAGTGTTTTTGTAAAAAAACATTGTGCTTCGTGTAATGCAGCAACTAGTCTCTAACTACATTATTCCTCAACAATGAGCTGTAGCTCTGTTTTGGTTATGCTATAAACTTACTGGCAGCCTCCACAGTGCCGCTTGAGTGGTCATGCAATGAAGATTTTCTGTGGAATAAAACTGGTCATTATTTAAATATTGGTATTTTTGACAACTATAGCTGTTTTTCATATTTCATAACTCGACCTATGTTATGCACAATACAGTAAGATGATTGACTTTGTGTGTTCTCCATGTTATTTATAATTTTTTAACCATTTAATTATTTTGCATTGTTGTCGCTGGGGTATCCATGGCACAGCAGGAAAGTTACAGCCCACTTCCAGGTCTTTTGCATTTAAAGCTACAGACACTAAAACAGCCTGTTTGGAACATGGCTACAAAACAGGGGTATAAAGGCATGGTAGAATAAATGATCTGTGAGGTATTTTGAGCTGAAACTTGACTGGGGGCACCTGAGACCTATATTACATAATGTAAAAAGTGCATAATAGGTCACCTTTAATATGTAGAAAATATGGTTTGCTTCACTCTGTATGCAAACTGCTAATTTCACACAGCCAATCATTTACATTTTGTGATGTGTCTTCGGCACAGACTCCTTTAATGACAGATGTGCGAAAATCCTCTGCCGATGTGACAGGGAGGCAGCCAGATGCCTGAGAAAAGCGCCATTCAACAGAAAATACGCTCTGTGGCCAGATTTCCTCTGTGGATGCGTATATCCTACCTGCAATATTTACTAATTTCAGTAAAGTATATTTGGTAATTAGATCTTTTGAGAACATCTAAAAACATGTATTGTACATCTGATGACAATTATATGTTGATTGACTTTTGTCGATATTTCTAAATGATTTCCATTTTATGTAATTTGTTTTTCACATTTGCATATCTGAGTGAAATAAGTGAATGCATTAAAATATGTACAAAATATTATTCATTATAAGCCTCATCCTATATGGCTAAATAACAGTCATGTCATTAATTGGAAGCTTCCAATGTGTTTTTAGAATGCCACTTCACCACCTTGGTCTGTAGGGGAGGCTAGTTGTGACACTTTTTACCCCAGTGGATATTTTTAAAGTTAGGTTAAGTCCATTTCTGTAGACACATGCCTTAAAGCGTTGACTACAAAAAAAGCTATTGAATATGTTCACTGTTATTGCCCAGGAAGAAAGATATAACTAATGTTGTACACACGTTGACCTTTTTTAACTATATGGTACGCTACAGTATACTGTATACATGCTGTATTTTGAAATGTATTTGTAACAATCGACACACTGTTAATGTCTGCTCATCAGTTTTCCTTTTTATACCTTCCTAAGCATTGTTAAACCATCCAAGAAAGGACATCACAGTGAGATGTAAGACAACTGAGAGAAAACAGAAAGGCCATTAAGAGACATCTAAGCGGGATAGAACATCTCTATTGAGTAATAGATCTTAAACTGTACTTCAGGAAGCTCGGACATCTATTAATTGAATTACATTTCTGTTCATATGCTGCAAATTGAGACCAAACATGACACAATAAGTATTAAAACATAAAAGTAAAATGTATGTGTACTAGCAAAATGTAGGGTCTGTGACCCTATGGTTGTGCATATTAGAAGTGCAAGCACATCTGTTTCACAGCCAAACCCATCCTGTGCATGCATGTGAAGGAGTTAGGGTGAATTGTCTTTAACAGTCCTCAATAAGCATATAAAAGAGTCTCTTGCCTGAGACAGACATCAACATATGGCAATGAAAATCGCATACTTTGCGAGTTAAGTTGTAGGAGGCAAAAGGCTATATCTCAGTAAAAATAAGATTTAGAGTCAAAAGTCTATTGCACAAATGTGTGCTCTCTCTAGAAGAGGTTTCAAACACCAAGTTTAAAACCCTTTAAATTAGAATACATTTTGTGAATCAAATTGTTGCTGTAACTCTTGGATGAAAGATAATCAAACAACCATGGGATACATTTAGGCAAGGATCAACTATATTATGTAGGTAGCTTTTTACAGAAATGTTGAAATGTGTTCTTAGAACAAAAGTATTTCTTAATGTTGTTACATGTGTATTATAGGTCATAAATGTATACAATTTATCAATTGCAATATTTGTCGAATGAAACAATGGAATGATTTGTTTTACCTTAGCTTTTCCATTTGTGTTGTTTAATGAATATTCATTGTTTTAATGTTTTAAATGTTGCTGTTTATAGTGATGCAGATTTTAAGAGAGGAGTAGATTTTTTTTTTCAGTGCTGTTGGATGGGTTATGTCTCACCCCTGATATTGACATGAAACCTGCGCCACTGGTTTAATAGCAGGTTCCACTGTAACAACTTAGTGTTACATCAAGTCCTACTGTAGGGGCAAGTTGTCAAAAAAGGTCAATGTGTGCTCCATAAACTGTATTTTATTTGCTGGCCAATTATGGTGGAAATGTTCAGCTGCTTTTCTGAGCCAAGACTTAAAGGAATTTGCATGGTGAAATTGAATTTTTTGAAAAATGTACCTAACAAAAGAAATAAAAGTATGACAACTAGCCCCGGTTTCACGGTTTCGATGTGTAATCATTCCAGCATTTTCTGAAGAGGAAAATAAGCAAATCACCATGGAGAGAATGACAGGTACTGTATAAATGCATGAACATTTTTTTTTTTTAACTTTTGGGCTTAAAAGGGATAGTTCACCAAAAATGAAAATTCTCATCATTTACTCACCCTCATGACATCCCAGATGTGTGACTTTGTTTCTTCTGCAGAACACAAACAAACATTTTCAGACAACTATCTCAGCTCTGTAGGTCCATACAATGCAAGTGAATGGTGACCAAAACTTTGAAACTCCACATAAAAGTAATCCATAAGACTCCAGTAGTTTAATGTCTTCTGTAACGATATGATATGTGTGGGTGGTGGGAACAGACCAAAATGCAACTCATTTTTCACTATAAATCTTGACAACAACAGTCTCCTTAGCGATCATGATTTCAAGCTCGATTAGGCCATCTAGGAAGTGCTAGAGACTGCAACAGCAAGATGTATAATAAAAAATGTGTTACATTTTGGTCTGTTCTCACCCAATATCGACATTGCTTTAACCACTGGAATCATATGGATTATGTTTATGCTGCCTTTATATGCTTTTTGGAGCTTAAAAATTCTGGCAACCATTCACTTGCATTGTATGGACCTACAGAGCTGAAATATTCTTCTAAAAATCTTCCTTTGTGTTCTGCAGAAGAAAGTCATACACATCTGGGATGGCATTAGGGTGAGTAAATGATGAAAGCATTTTCATTTTTGGGTGAACTGTTCCTCTAATCAAATTGTACATTAATGTCTCTTAAAAATAATCAGATAGATTCATGTTAATAATTATAAATGATATGCTGACCTTTAATACTGATCACACTTAAAAAAAAAAAAAAAAGAACGAAAAAAGATCTGCCTTATCTATTTTTATACTGCAAGTGTAAAAAGCAAACACATTTTATTATAACACACTGTATAAGTTTACATGGATATCTTTGAAACATTAGGGAATTATTGGTCAGTGCTGATTTACACACAGATTAAATATACAAACATCACTGACCAGAGACTGACAGAAATAAATGAATGGAGGTTTCTGTAGCAATGGATATTACCATAGCTGGTCTGGTGCACAATTCCTTTACCTAAAATGAAGGCGGGAATGATTGGAATTCTGATGCTGGCAAAGCTCATGTTGTCTTTTCTAGGCCAAAGAGGAAATCTAGCTTCCCCCTGTGTCCTTAAAAGTCTTCTCATACACTGTGCTAATGCTTCCTGTCTGTGGGTCTAATGCTTATCCACTCTCTCATTCCTAACATAACCTAGAAATGACATCAGGTTCATTAATAGAGCTTGCTGTATTTATGTGTGTGTGATCTGAATGAATATAGAGCAACTGAGTTACAGACCTTCGTATGACATCAGACTGCAGGTCTCATGAAACCTACCAGTAGGTGGCGTCCTAGGATAGTTTTTCACCTAAACATACAGCACAGACAACAAAAGGAATTTTTCATCTTTTTTTAATTTTATTGTTATTGCCAGTTATCAGACTCATTAATTATACACCATCATTGCTTAGAATATTAAATCCATGATCTAAAACAAACCTTTAGCAATTAAAATCCAGATTTCACAATATTTTTGGACTAGCATCATTTGTAGTTTTCTTGAATGAACTTTGCCACTTATGGATGAACGATGAGATCTTATTGCTGAAATATATATATATTACTATAATTATAAAGAAAAAAGCACCTCTGTCTCATACTGGTCCACAATTTTCCATTTATGATTCACAGTACGTCTACATCTGACTCACTTGCTGTTGCAACCTGGTCTCGTACAACGTTACCATACCTAAATTTTCACACTTCCGCGTTCGCGAAGTGGAAGATCTCATAGTTGGTTAAATGCAATATGGCCGCTGCCGAGTTGTATGTGTTTTCACATTCCTTAAAATTTTGCCTGCATTTATATTCGGAGATGTTGACCGCATTGTCCATCAACTGTTAAATCTAAATTTAAAAAAAGGTTACAAGTTGTTTTTCAAAGGTGATGTGCACGAATATAAAGGTTATGTCGATAAAAATAAATTAAGAGGTTGTGTGTTAAATCAGCAGGCACATATTTATTAAAGGAACGATCTACAAATCTGTCGCCATAAATTGAAAAACTGCAAAAATGAAGGCACAGTTAACAAATCTGTGAGTTGTACTTGGTGAAACTAATACCTGATGGGGGGCGACGCAGGAAGTGAAGGTGTGGAGAGACCCATGTCCTGCTCCATCCGGCTTCTAACCCTGTTAAACATACTGTAGTGTTGGTTCCAATGTGTAATCATTCCAGTGAAATCAATGAGACTCAGATTTCAAAGCATTTTAGAATTCCTGTGAGTGACTGCTGTAAGTCTTCATCTTAAAAATACTGTCCACAGACAAAAGTGCTTCCTCATTTAATAATGAAGTTTTATCCTAAGCATTTAAATGCCGTAACACACCAAGCTCGTACAGAGTTCAGCGTCTTTTGGAAATTCAAAGAAACCATAATCCGGACATTTTCTTTTTGAATTTGCACAAATAGGAACACTGCAGTGGCACTGGTTATTACTGTTCTTCCCGATCGATGCCATAGTTTACCCAACTATGATGACTTCCACTTTGCGAACGCGGAATTGTGAAAAGGGTCATCTTTTTCTCCTGTGGCACATTGTACGTATCGCAGTAGTTTTCTTGTTCTTGTAGCACCTATAGTGGCAATTCCACAACAACATTATTCACCTTCACACAAATCAGAATTAAAATAGCAGACTATCAGTTCATAAACAGTGTTTGCTCTGTTTCTCACACAATGCAATCTCATGACATCAAAACACTTTTACTATAGCACATGACTTGTAAGGCTATACATTTTACTGTTTGCATTACATAACCAACCACATTTGCAAGTTTAGTTGAGTGCGATCAAGTTGCTTGGTATCTTAACTGACTGAAGAGCATGTTGACGTGGGCAGATAATGTCATAAGAGCACCATAAAATAACATGGTTGCTTCAGCGATATGGTTTTCATCCCACGTTTGCTTTTTATGACACTATTGATTAGGTTTAATGTCTAGGGTGGAGGAGTAGGTTTTTGTTGATTTAAATCTTGATAAGAGCATTAACCTTAAAAACCTAATCTTTTTGGAAAACATTTAACATGCTTTTAGCACCACGTAATGGACATTTCACCCCGGGAATGCCACAATACATGTAATGAACCACGTAAGGTCATTTAGCAAAAATGTCACCACATTCATACATTTGTCTGGCTGTTCGCAACCATTAATGAACAAAGAACACACACAGTGCATCTCTATAACACAGCTGTTGCACTGTCTACAGACAGCTATAAAAGTAACTCAATTGTAGGTTCATGTGTAGATATGGTAATTTAATTTACCAGCATGGTAAATTATGCTAATCTCTTTTTTGCTTTGTGCAGTGCTTGTTAAGGGATTTAAATGGATATAAATGGCCTTTGTATTCCATGCTTCACTCTTTTCACGGGACTCTCATGTGAAGTTCCTCACAGTCTGTTGTCAGGAAGGGCGAAGAAGCTGTCTGAAACAGGAGAAGATCTGCCTGCCCAACAGCCAGAGCTGGCGACTGAGACCTGAATATCTGGGGCAAGTTCCACAAACACTCGCTCAATTGTGTCCTGCCATTAGCGGTTAATGAACGATGAAGTTATGGAAGTCATATGCCTCTGCAGTCACATGGAAGGGGGGAATGAAGGGGGTTCTTAATTTCACGTCTGCTTGTTTACTTCCTCAAAGAGCATCTTGAAATTGTACGTGACCATCGGTAGACAATGCCTTTACTTGTTTGAGGTTTTAAACTCCTTGCATATGTTTTTTTTTTTTATCTATTGCAATGAAGTCCATCTGGTTACTGGAAACATACTAAGAACAGTAGGTTCCATCCTTGCGTATTCTAAAAACATGTAGAGGCCTTGGATAAAGACCACTGGTTCTCAACTGGTGGGAAGCGAACCAAAAATGTGTTGAAAATCTGTTCTGAGAATAAAAAACAATGCTAAATGCAAATAATAAAATGCAATTAACCATATTATTATGCATAGTTATGATAACTAAATACTGTAAATAGGCTTATCACTTCCATATTTTTGTCATTGATGTTGAAGGCAGTGTGTCCAATAAAAACTTTACAGGGTTGTTTTTATTTAGTGTAAATTCATTCAGGTTGCATGAAATGCCCTCATCCTCAAAAACTATTATATTGATTAATTTCAAGATTTGACGGAAGACTTTTGTTTACTTTTTTATATTATATTCAATTTTGTTAGGCCTATTATAATGCCAAATCTGGATCCTGAAACAGTTGTGAATCACAATAGATGTTATATAATATATAATTAGATATTATAGATGAATTAAATAGATGTTTATATATATATATATATATATATATATATATATATATATATATATATATATATATATAATTTTTCTAGTTGTAATTCAATTGTTAATATCAGGAATGAACATTTTTGCAAGTAACAATGTAATTATTGATATAAAAAATTATAATTTTTACAAGAAAGAAGTAAATGGCTGATATGTATATTTGGAATTCCAAATAATACAAAATTAATTATAGATATCTGTTCATTCGTTTTGAATAGAACTGAATGAAAAATCATTGTGAAATTCTACTAGTGAAAATGCAGTTACATATATCAATAATTTTGTTTTTTACTAGTTGACATTACATTTTTACTAGTGCAAGCTTCAGTACTGATATAAAAAAAATATAGTAGTAATTCCATTGCTAAAATCAAGAATTACCATTTTAACTGGTGAAAATTAAAATATAGATATCTATAATTAACATCCTACATGTAATTACAAGTAATTTCGGCTTGCCATGCATGTAAATATTCTGGATACAATCGTACAATTCACACCAAAACACCTGGAATCAATTGACAGTTACGTGGAAAACCAAGTTAAAAAATAAAAATTAATTAATAACATTACAACCGGCCCCTTCAAGTGCCTTTAATCATCTCCAACAAGTAGCTGTTGGAAAAACAGGAAGGTCTCCGGTGGCTTCATCCGAACATTTACAGGAATCTAGTGGACACAATAAACAAAGGTTTCATCAGTTATACTGTCTTCAAACACATGGAGGAATATAAATGATATATAATAAAACATACATGCAGTATATGGTACATGAGTGGTGACCAGCTTACTGTATATTTCCAAGAAAGATTGTTTAATACAAACTTATATCATCAGCCCAGTTTAACCAGGGTGATGATATGGGGTATATTTGCTTTTCTTCAGTAAGTACTATACAATAATGTTCCCATGTGTAACCCGCCTGGATGATCACCCTCACAACAGCAAGCCAAATAATTAGTCTCAAGGTTAATGTTCTCCAATCGAACAGCTCAACAACTGGTGAAGGAAAATGCTTCAGTGGGTTTATTTGCTTAGCATAAAAGCTACATTCTTTATTTATTTCCATAAAATGTCTTTAAACTCCACTTTTGGCTGTGAACAAGATCATCATCCAGTTGACCATGTCTTAATTGGTGTAACCTGATATCATATTGCTTTGGCTTTCACACCAGGGAGAGATGGATCTAATTAAAGAGTCTAGAGAACACAGCAAGCATATGGAGCTAACTGTTTCCCACCTGGCAACAGACACAAGGAACGAATCTCTAAGCTGTAAAAAATAAAATGTTGAGTAAACTGTAAAAAAGGCAATCAGCTGGAAAGCGTTTGAGTTTACTCAACTTCAGGAAAATTCATTTGACCAACTTTACAATTCAAACTGGATTATAGGTTTCATGAACTTAATACAAAAAGTTCAGCAAACTCAAAAATATCAGTGACCATTAATTTCAGTAAACTTGAATTTTTAAGTATTGCTGTCCATCATTTCCAATATTTTTGAAAATAATATAATACAAAATATTTTTCAGCAGATCTGCATTTGACACAAGGTCATGTATGAGCCCCACCAAGAGACCAAATAGTTGGTCTAACTTAAATGGTGGTGTAGGTTACATGTACTTCAAACTTTTAGAAGTTGAATTAACTTCATAAATAAAGAAACTTCATCAAAGCAATCACAAATTAATCTGATGGTGACTTTAAACAAAACACATTTTACAGCAAACATATTAAAAAACATAAAGAGAAAAATCATCTATTGATTCAAAACTAAATAAATTAAATATTATTTACAAATTATTTATATGTCCGCATAAGTCGGCACGCTTTGACCAAACACACTTAAATAAATTAAAGAGCAGGGGATTGGGTGGTGTCTTCAGCCACAATGCTTCTCCAGTGGGCATGCTCAGTAGCAGGTGCAACAATGTGAAGTTCATAGTGCTCAGCCTTACAAGATTCCCACAAATTTTGCCCCATGAATTTTCAAGACCTTACAATGACTTCAACAAATGGATAACATCATTAAAGATATAAAAGTCGAAATCAAAGATTTACATTCCCACATATTTCCTGATTTTCTGTGGTAGAGCCTGGCTTTATAGACTTACAACAATTCGGTAGTTCGCAAGTTAATATAAACCTGCTTAGAGGATAGTGTAAACATATGTGGCTTGCTGTCCTGGGCGAAGGGCTCGAGGCTTGACCTGAGTTCGAAATACCCCCCTGGACTTAGATTAGTTATTAGTAAATAGATAAGAGGAGAAGTGGGAGGTGGAGGGATGCCGGAAGACTCGACGCCATGTAGATGTAAGCTGCTGTTTACATACGCTTACACTGGTGATGTGACTGGTCGGATTAAATGACCTTGCTCTTCCCGAACCTAGTTTATAAGTCTCCATTAACATTTTAACTTCCATTTCACAGAGGTGCACAAAGTTTCAAATAGGGTGTGTTGGAGGGTCAGTGATCAAACTGAGCATGCTCAAAAGCATGTATGTTCTACCTTCACCGCCAAACTTGATATTTTATGTGCTCACTGTTTAAAACAACGTAAAAAAAATTGTTGACTTAATTTATTTTAAATATACTTACTTTTTTGACATTAGATAGTTTAATCAACTTTTAAACCTGAGCTTATATGACAAAATTGAAGATGTTTTTTTTTTTTACAGTGTATCTGTTGGGTTTGACTCCCAGACCACAGATGGTAATTGGGTATAGATGCTGTTGGATCACCAGACCTGCAGTCTCATGATCTTATTTAAAGTTAGCTGCTCTGGAATCAACCATTCTGTTTTCCATTTTTCAACTGTTGACTGTTTAGTTCAAGAATTGGATGAATGGATTTTTGTTGCAATGATCCAGCATGTTAACAAGTTCAGAGAGGCCAGATCATGAACTAAATGTTCCTTTATTGAATTAACTGGCCTCTTTGCAAAAAATAATTTTACCTCTGCCTTTATAAACAAATCCTTCACCAAAATGCTAGAAAGCATGAGGTAGCTTTCATAACTTCTCTTTTGATTTAGCTAGCATGAAAACTAAAATCCTGTATCTGTTGCAACAGGATTAGGGAATCCTTTGTTATACAAATGAGATTTTTCTTTATAATTGTTTTTTTTAATCCACAAATGCACTAAGACATTTCTGTGATTTGGTGTAAATATACACAAATCTCTTTAAAGTTATCTAAAGCAGCATAAATACCCCTGTAATTACTAATGCAAACACTCCATTTTGCAGGTATTAAAAAGGTAAGCCCAAATAAATCACAGCTCAACCCTTGTACGTTTATTTCTTCTGATTTATAAAGACATTCATAAAGAAATAGTTACAATTTCCTATTTCTGGCAATGGATGGATGAACAGATAGATAGATAGACAGATAGATGGATGGAGAGATTTATATGGATGTGCAGGAAGATGGATGGATGGATAAATGGATAGATATATGATGGATGGATGGATGATAGATAGATGTGAAACTCACGGGATTTCGAAATGGCATGGGTCTACGATTGATACATGCATTTGATTTGACTGATGAGAATGACGTCTGGGTTTATAGCATACATCTTTTCTGAAACAACTGAATGTTTCTCTGAGATTAGTGAATGAAGTCTTAACGTGTCTCATCTGTTTCAGTCTAAAAAGTGGGTGAAATTTAAGTCTTCCCTGCCCTTGTCATATAAACATGTAAATGATAGATAGGGAAACTGTACAACTGATCCATAACTGCCAGCTTTACAGATGTTGCACACACGGTCATATAATTCATACATATCTTGTCCCTCACATTGAACCCATAAATCCATTTGGTGGGATGTGACTCAGAAATAAAAGCCATGTGCACTGGCTTCCTTTCCATTTCCCTTTAAAAAAAAGGCCGAAGACACATCAGTCACAAGAGCACACAGGAAGTACATCTTCAAGGATTAACCCTTGGAAATCATGACTGCGAGATTCCCTTAAAACCCAACAACTTCCAAGAGCTCCTCACTCCGAACACAGACAAGAAAAATGGCAGCGATGAGACAAACATGTTAGCAAATGAATATCAGATGATTGCCAGCCATCTTAATGCATGGAGCTGGACTGAGCTTTTATTCAAAATAGAGATTCATTCATTCAGTTTGTATGTGAGGGGGCGCATGTGGTTTGAGTTAAGAGCTGAACTGCTCGGGACTGACGTGTAGGCTTGCTACAGCTCAGTCTAACATCTCTTGCTTCTCTCTGACCCCATGACTCATGACAGCATGGCTACACTTCTCTCCCACACAATAGGAGTATTACTGAAGGAAAGAATGCAGACTAATGATACACACACTTTACAAAAATGTGCGTAATTTTAAAGGTAAAAGACTGTATAAATGCTACATTAAAAAACTTCAAATATACTTTAAAATTGTTATTATATTTAAAAAGACAATACATGTAGTTTTAAGGATAAATGTTGTAAAAAATAAAAAACTTTTAATGTAAAAATATGATTGTCCAATATAATTAATGGCTAAAAATTATATTATGTTTAACAAGAGAGTACATGTACTTTTTATGGTACATTATTGTTAAAATTACGGTAAAAAATAATAATCGGGCGTTCCCAGAATCCCTTGTGTGACCCATCACATTTCATTTCATTATATTTTAAGGGAATAGTTACGTTTCACATGTGTTACCCTGATGGTGTTTAGTGTTCCCCTTATGTCACTCACTCGATGTTGTGTCGATTGTAGTGACAAAAGGGGTCTCTTCTGAGAGCCTCGTGTACCTCAAGTTGGCAGACAGAATTTGCATGCTCCGCCCCCGGACAAACGAGTATAAAGGGAGTGGGCGAGCGAATGCCAGACAGATTTTTTCTTCGGAGCCGATAAGTTGTGTGATCAGCAAGCTGTGTGACACACGACTGCTTCACCCACCTCTGCAAGAGTGCTTCTGCTGGATCTGATCTGGCTTTCTCCTCTCTGTACGCTGTGCAGACTCTGCCCCTGGGCGCTTCGACAGCGCTTCTCTTATAAAAGAGTTGACTTCTCTGAAAGAGTTTATTTTCCTCTAAAAGAGTTTGTTTTCTGGTAAAAGAGCAACCTACTCAACCGAGCATTGAACGTCCTTTTCAGGACGTGTCTTTTTAAAGATGCCCTTCCGCCGCTGTGTTCCTGGATGTGGACGATTTCTCTCCACTTTGAAAGCTGTCTCATGTGCCTGGGCTGCGAACACACGCGGGCAGCGTTTTATGAATGGTTTACGTTCTCCGTGCGAGAACATTGCCATGGCAACATTGCGGTTGTGGCTTTATTTTCTCACAAGAGAAAGATGATTCTGATGACTCGCCTGGGCTGCCACCTTTGGGTTCGCTCACCCAGTCTGAGCCTGATGCATGATGTCCGCTATGCTTTCCCGGGCCGCCGTGAGCGCGAGGCCTCCAAGGCCTGTAGGACCACGTCGTCACTGACAGCGAAAGCCTACAGCGCCACTGGACAGGCCACCTCCGCCTTGCATGCCATGGCTCTCCTGCAAGTACACCAAACCAAGGCACTCAAAGATCTGCACCTGGGTAGTCCCGATCCTGACGTGCTGCAGTGTGCAATTGCAAGCACTCGGGCAGGCGATGGCGACAAAGCCCGCTTACTCAACGCCCCCGTCTCCCAGTTCGGTCACACCATGCCATGCCGTGGTAGCGCAGGCCGTAGCCGTCTGCTTGCTATGGGCATCCCCCTGTGAAAATGTCAACGCCAGCTCCGCCTCAACCTGGGCCCAGCTCTCAGCCCCAGCGTAGAGCGCCCCGCAGGCGGCATATGCCCCCCCTCTTCAGGACACCCTCTAGGGCCCCTAAAACCCCTAAGCGTTCCTGAGACGGTGCACTCAGGAAGCCAGACGTTTACAGCCCTTACTTCATCATACCCAAAGAAAGGCGGTGGGTTGCGGCCAATCTTGGACTTTATATTCAAAATGCTCACGCAGAGGCGAATTCCTACCTGCGTTTGGCATCAAGATTGGTTTGCGGTGGTAGAACTGAATTACGCATACTTCCACATCTCCATTCTGCCTCGACACCAACCCATCTTACGGTTTGTGTTCGACGGCCAGGCATATCAGTACAAGGTCCTACCCGTCGGCCTATCCCTGTCCCCTTGCATCTTCAAGGTCGCAGAGGCAGCCCTTGCCCCGTTGCGGGAAGTGGGCATCCGTGTCGTGGTCACCACAGACCCCTCTCAACTGGGTTGGGCCGCCGTGTGCTACGGGCATGCAGCCGCTAGCTCCTGGACGGGGCTCTGCCTGCGTTGGCACATCAACTACCTCAAGTTGTTGGCTGTACTCCTTGCCCTGCGGAGGTTTCTCCTGCTGATTCAGGGCAAGCACATCTTGATCCATTCAGACAGCACCGCCACGGTAGCGTACATAAATCGCCAAGGTGGCGTACACTCCCATCACATGTCACAACTCACCCGCCATCTCATCCTTTGGAGTCAGCCATGACTCTGGTCGCCACTCATATCCCTGGCGACCGCAACATGATGGCGGACGTGCTGTCGCGACAGGTCTTGCTCAGCGGAGAGTGGAGGCTCCACCTCCAGGTGGTCCAGCTGATTTGGGGCTGCTTCGGCAGGGCACAGATAGATCTCTTTGTCTCCCTAAACAACTCCGACTGCCCGCTCTGGTACTCACTAACAAAGGCCCCTCTTGGCACAGACACGCTGGCACACAGCTGGTCCCGGGGGCTGTGCAAGTACAGAGAGGACGAGGAATAAGTCACCTTGGTGGCTCCTTATTGGCCCTCCCGTACCTGGTTCTCTGATCTCACTCTCCTCGCGACAGCACCTCCCTGGCAAATTCCCCTGAGGAAGGACCTGCTTTCTCAGGGACGGGGCACCCTCTGGCACCCGTGCCCAGACCTATGGAATCTCCACATTTGGCCCCTGGATGGGACGTGGAAGACCTAAGTGGTCTACCACCTGCAGTCGTAGGCACGATCAACCAAGCCAGAGCTCCCTCTACCAGGCAGCTTTACGCCCTCAAGTGGCGTCTGTTCGCAAATTGGTGTTCTTCCAGATCTGAAGAACCACATTTCGGTCAATGCTTCAATCCTCCAGGAAAGGCAGGTGGGGAGGCTGTCCCCCTCCACCTCCAAGGTGTGTGTCGCTGCTATCGCAGCCCACCACGACGCAGTAGACGGCAAGTCCCTTGGTAAACATGACTTGATTATCAGGTTGCTTAAAGGCGCCCGGAGGTTGAACCCTTCCCGGCCAAGCCTGTTCCCCTCCTGGGATCTCTCAGTGGTCCTCTCGGGCCTTCAGAGACCCCACTTCGAGCTGCTGGATTCAGTCGAGCGCAAAGCCCTCTCCTTGAAGACGGCCCTCCTGATCGCGCTCGCTTCCATCAAAAGGGTTGGGGACCTGCAAGCGCTCTCTGTCAGCGACACTTGCCTGGAGTTCGGTCCAGCAGATGCTCACCTCATCCTAAGACCGTGACAGGGCTACGTGCCCAAGGTTCCACAACCCCCCTTCAGGGTTTAGGTCATGAACCTGCAAGCGAAGCTGCCCGGGAGGAGGCAGACCCTGCCTCTTCGTTGCTGTGTCCGATACGTGTTTTGCGTACCCATGTCTTCGCTCTTTTGTCAATAAGTGCAATAAAATCCAAGTCTTGAAAAGCAGTCTTTGTCAATAGAGCAGTCAGCATTTTCCTCAGTGTTCCTCTCCCCCTTTGATCTCTCTGATAGAGCAACCAAATAAAAACATCTCTCTGTATGGTAGTTCACATTTACTTCTTTATGAAATACAGCATTTGGTGGTGAAGACCTTAGTCTGGCTGCTATTTTTACTACTATATTTAGAAATATATTTGTAAGTTCATGTCATTCCAAACCTGTTTGAATTTCCTTTTTCTGTAAGCTCAATTAACTGGCTTGATGAAAGACAAAAATATTATTTAACATGTCTGAATCAACCTGACTACTTCTTTCTTTAATCTTTAAGGGTTAGTTCAGTAAGAAATAAAGCTGCTCTTTTTGTCCATACAATAAAATTAAAAGGGAATCCGGCTGTCAGTAACTAACATTCTGTATTTTGTGTTACAC
The DNA here is from genome assembly GCA_032164185.1 of Moxostoma hubbsi. NCBI lineage: Eukaryota > Metazoa > Chordata > Actinopteri > Cypriniformes > Catostomidae > Moxostoma > Moxostoma hubbsi. Next base: position 18,574,057 of record JAVLUX010000007.1, read on the forward strand.
AAACCATAGCAAGTCAGATGGGTTTGGAACAACATGAAGGTTAGGAAATGATGACAGAATTTACATTTTTGGGTTAAATATCCCATGAAAATTCAAGTTGCTTTCTAGAACATTTTTCACAGAATATTTTTTTTTCAAAACAAGTTCAAAATGTCTACATTTCCTCCTTGTTCATTGTAGCAACCAAGTACACTCGACACCACACATTTCTCCCTTACAACGACCTTCAGCTGTCACAGAAATGCAAAGATAGGTACATATGAAAATAATGAATGTTTAAATTCTTCATAAATAAAACTATTTTAGAAATGCGTAACCCATAATGTAGTTACTTAATGAATGTCAAAAAGGAAAATTTATAGTAAAAAAAAGACTTTTAAAGTTTGATCTTTTTATCCCCCACACCTATCAGCTTCGGAAGACATGGATTTAACCGCTGGATTCATGTGGATTAATTTATGCTGCCTTTATATGCTTTTGGCTCTTCAACATTCTGGTCACCTTTCACTTGCATTGTATGGACCTACAAAGCTGAGATATTCTTCTAAAAATATTTGTGATCAGCAGAAGAAAGTCATACACATATTGGATGGCATGACGGTGAGTAAATAATGACAGCATTTTCATTTTGGGGTGTAAATCTCTTTAAGAAGAACAGTGTCCAACAAAGTTAATAAAACCACAGAAGATAAAATGCATATCTCAGTATGATAAAGTCATACTGTGTCTATCATTAACTAACCAACAACCCAATAATTATACTGATTTTATGTCACTTCTAAGTGCCAAAATCTATTATGATACTTTTTCAGCTCTAGAGTGGGAATTCATTGGTGTAATTACTCCAAAGTCCAATTACTCCACATGTCGAAGCAGGCTGTCATTCACCATGGATCTTTGTGCTGAAACATTCAGAGGTAATTCAGAAATATTATCCCAGTGAGCAATATTGTAGCAAAGTTGAATTCATAGGCTCAACCTGCATGTTATGTAGCCATGTTAACATACATGACTGTAACAGCGAATCGACGCTTTACGCTGACTCAAAACACGCACCCTGTTTTTCAGTTCAAACTTTCAGACCATTTCTAAATATAACTGTAGGACAAGAAACTGTAAACATATTCCTCTTGTGTTACGCAATGGCAGCTTGTGACATGAGTATTTTCTTTATATTTTACTGTGCTGAGACCTCTGAGACCCATTTACAGTGCACGGCATGGTGCCTCTGCAAACCAGTTGGTGCACCAGTGACAGCAGAAGAATTACTGCATGGGTTGTCCATGTCTAGACGTTTCAGATATACCTAATGGCATTTACAAGCACCGTAAAACAAATTAATGGTTTTATTAATAGTGAGATATTTCAAACCTTGCAAGTTCAGTGTTTCTTCTTGTTTATTTAATATATTTGTATGATACTGCAATGTATTGCAGTATCAAATACTAGCTTATACTGACTGAGGGCTCGAGTGCAATATTAACAATAATAATAAAGATCAAAATATGATGCGTTACGGGCCTATTGTGAGCCATACTGATGATTTGTCTGTTTACAGCAGCTTCCGAAAATAATTACATTCTCACCTCTAAGCTTTATTTCCCTGTGGATTCAGTTAAATTCGTCCAAGTCTCAAGATATTCTAGGTTGGATTAGAAAATTACATGTTTTTTTTTTTCTTCACTGTAATAGTGCTAATTCTATATAGCACCCTTTCATGCGTTATCCATTAATTATCAATTGAATTAGAAAAAATAATACCCTCAAAGCACTGAAATAGACAGGTGACTTTTACAAAACATAAATCCATGTATTCTTTTGTTTATAAGCCTGGAGCTTTACCCCAAGGAGATGAGCATTTTGCTGTCTATTTTAAGAGTAACATTTTGTCTTTGAGCATGGGGACTGTTGAGAGAGTAGAAAATTGTGAAATGATGCTCAGGAGGCACAAAATTAAGTTCTCACTTGTGTGTACTTCAGCACACACCTCAAGAGATTCACTTGTACACTCAATAAATTAAGTCATTACCCTTAATTAATTTAATTTGAGATTGTGTTGACAAGCAATTGAATTTCTTTCATTCAAAATAAGTCAGTTTCATTCAGCCAACATAATTTAGTTGAATTAGGCCAAATAAATGTAATTATAGTAGTTTTAACTCAACTATTATGAGGTTCGTCAAATTAAATGTAGTAATGTTTAATTCATTTTCTTATGGTGGTCCAACTTAACTTATTTTATGAATCATTAGTTTAAGCCAGATGATCAAGTGTAAGGTCAGTAAAGCTGATAGCAACTGCTAGCTAAGCGGCACTTAATTAAAACATCACTTGAAAGTAGGGATGGGCAGATCGATACTTAAGTATCGATGCTTCCGATACTGATGTGGTATCAAGAGTATCGATACTCACATAAAAATATAGATTCTGAAGTTTTTGTTTTTTTAAACTAGTGATATTATTATTTAGATTACATAAATATTAATGCATCTCATAAGCTTCAAAGTGGAAAATAATAATTATATGAGTGAATTGTTGAATGGCACAATAATTGATGCACAGAAATGCTAAAATACACCAGCAGACAGTGTTCACCCTTTCAGTCATATAGGGAGCAGTGCTTTCCTGAGAAAATGACAGAAAAACAGCATCTGGAGTTATTCACACTAAGTAATGACAAACCTAGACATGACATGTATTATATCATAATGGGCTTGTGGGACCATTTTTACAAGATTCTTTAAATTCAGAGTTGTTAAAACATTGATAATGATCTTTAATAAAGATACATGATACCCTCATGAAAATGGATTTACTGTAGTAATATTGTATTAAACATGAATAGTAACCATGACTGTAACAATGTTTTTTTTTTTTTGGCAGTAACCAAGGTTTTGATACAATTAACCATGGTTTTACTACATCATTACTGTAGTATCCATATGATAACTTGGTTTTATTAATAGTAACCATATAATAATATCTATGGTTCGTTTTGTTTAATTTTTAGTTTTATATGTTGCTTATTCTAGTTTTTAAAAAGTAAACAAATCAGCCTAATCATTATCTGCTTAGGCCTATAAATATACCCAAAAATTAAGCAATAATTTAACTTACTAATTTTATCCAATGGCCCTGCTATGGACTGGCGACCTGTCCAGGGTGTACCCCGCCTTTCGCCAAATGTTAGCTGAGATAGGCTCCAGCCCCCCGCGACCCTGTACACAGGATAAGCGGTTGTCGATGGATGGATGGATGGATGGATGGATGGATGGATGAATTTTATCCAATGAATTCGTAAAATACAATTTATTAGAGGTATTGGTATGGGTATCGATATCGGTGATGCAGGCCTAAAAGTAATTGGTATCGAAAAGAAAATAAGTGGTATCATCCATCCCTACTTGAAAGTGAATGTGGATCTGCAACCTAAGCACCAGTCTTCATCACAGTGGTAACCTCCAAAACTGCAGCCTACAGATCCTCTTTATAAATACCAATATAACAGAACATTAAACATTAACAAATCTCAACCTATTCTCATCTTGCTCAAAAATACATAAAACAACAGTTCATTTTAACATTTGTTCACCCCATCCAGTCCCATGTAAAACATACTGGGAAATGGAAATCCCCTGCCCAGTTTCATCAATGCTACAAAATGTATTAATGTAGTCCAAACTCAAATGCATTAAATGTGCAGTATGTAACAATTTTCATGTAATACTCGCCTTTTTGCCAATGTGTGAATGGCTTGTAAAAAACATAAAAAATGATTCCTTCCCAGACTTCCTAGGCTGCCTATTAAAGCCTGTATACTGATTTCCATGCAAAGGGAGCGGGTCGTTTTATCCTGGAAAATCCAGAGGATGTGACGTTTATGTGTGCTCCCGAGAGCCTTGCCTAAGTGTTTCTCATCCGCTATTCAACAGTGTCAACAAACTGCAACACTAGCTAACATTAACTTAGGTATGGAATCCAGCAAACATCCAGCTCACAACACAACACCGACTCTCACATAAACTCATTCCAAAAAAAATGAATAAATAGAAATAAATATATAAAAATGATCTACTAAATCCCGTCTGGCTAAGCGGGAACGTGATCGTACGAAAACTACAGTAAACATCGGCAGGGTATTTGATTCCTTGAGAGACCTTTGTTTGGTTTTGGGGATCAAAACAGACCCTGAATTGGCATTCTTCTTGTTGGACAGGTAAGCTTAACTGCAAAGCATGTGAAATATAGTGCCATAAGGACTGATCTATGTAATTTAAGCTAACTTGATCTTGCCTGCTAATGCTGACGAATTGCAAGCTACCTTGCTTCGTAACTTTAAAATAATTTCAACGATCTTCTCTTAATACTAAAAGTCATGTATGCTGATTCACAGTAACTGTTATAATCAATGTTAATCTACAATTATTCAGCGAGGTAAACTACAATAACACATGAAATGAATGCTAGACAATGTTCAAGATAATGAAAAAAGCTCCATTCATTAGTGTATCGTAACTTGGTTATACAGAATATATATATATATATATTCTATTATTATAAAACAATAGCGGGTCGATATATCAAAATGACAGATGTGATGGAATCACATCAATACTGAATTGTAGCCAGCTGTCAACCCACCTTACAGGTAGAAGAGCCAATCAACTTTTAAATACAGAAATCGTCTATCAATCAACTCGAGAACACACATGCGCATTAGCATGATCCCAATGAAGAGCCTAATCACCACTACCTTTCAAACAGTGAGCCAACTCTCCTCGGGAGACTGGTCTTCACCTGCTGGAGCTTTACAAGTCCAGGAACGGAGCGGGGTGCAAGTTAGATGCTTTGCCAGACCCGCACCCCAGAACCCCAGCGCGACTTGGAGCATGTGTGATGGCCGACGGGTTAGGGAAGCCGGACCACTCAAGTGAAGCCGCACAGTGGCGATAGCCAAATTTCAAATGAAAGTGGGCATCCATATGCCCTACTTCCTCCGAAGAAGTCTGAAGGTAGCAGGGCACTCGCAACATTACCATGATGATACAGCACAGCTGTTCTAACAACAGGAGTCTCTTATTTATTGCTGTCAATTTGTTTTTAACATTGTCTTTTGTGTATTATTTAAATGTCTTACTGTTGCTTTTTAATAATAATAATAGTAATATACAGGGTATGTACATAAATGTATATAAAATACATGAATTTACATTGCCCGCTGAAAGTTATTTGGTGCACGAGCGGTTTTAATAATAAATAAATAACAATAAACCAACTTTTTATTTTTATAAAAAATTAGCCCTGTTTTTGGAGTATCTTTCTGCTTAAGGCTGTCTAATATATTATGTATGAGGACGAATTTAAACTGCGGAGGAGAAGTATCTGTTATAAAAGGTCTATAGCACTTGCCTGAGCATTTTAACATTGTGACGTAGAGGAGGGTGTGCCAGGCCATGATGATGAATGGTTGGTGCTGAATCAGCTGATCAGTGGGAGAGCGAGATAAATGGGAGCCAGAGGAGCCAGTTTGGGAAAGAGAGAGACGCATGTGGCTGCGTTGCATGTGTGTCTGTGTTTGTTTATGTTGAGTTTCTTATAAAACTTTATGTTTACTGTTCAGCCAGTTCCGGCATCTTCCTTGCCTGTCCTTTTGACTGCTCAGCCAGTTCTCACCTCCTTGCCCATCGTGTGAATCCGTTACACTGGTGCCAAAACCCGGAAAGGAGGAGGGATGTGCTGTCGGAGAGCCCTGACCACTGATGCAGGGTCACAGCACCAATGAGGTATGGTCCGCTGGTACTGGAGTGGTTTGCCAGAAGGCGGAGGAGCCCACTGTAGTCCGCCAGGGGATGAAGGAGCTGCTGACATCCGCCAGGAAGCGGAGGACCCGCTGCTGTCCGCAAGGAGGCGAGGTCCAGTGCCATCACCTGGTGTCGCAGAGGACTGCTGCACAGCTGGCTGAGGACCAGTCGACAGCGTGTTTGGGGACCAGTGAGCCAGTTTTCTCTCTCTCTCTCTCTCTCTGTATCTTCCACTCGCACTTTCCCTCTCAACTCTCCCACCCCTCGTCCTACTCAGATTCCCAGGAGGAAGGGAAGACTGGTCGGAGCATTCTAATTCCTTAGTTTTTGTTTACATTCTTGAAAAGGTCAAAAAATGACTGATTCAACTTTTATCTGGGCACATATTGATGGCAAGGTGCAGGAATACCTTAGAATTTGCAGAATTGCTACAGACACTAAAGGACTGTGAAGATTCTCTTTGTCAGGGCAAGATTCTATGTGTTTTTTTTTTTGTTTTTTTTTTTACAAAAGGGCCTGAAATTCGGCACAGGATTGCGGTTATAGCGCACAATTTCAATCACTCCTGCAAGCTCCAAATAGTGTGGGATATTCCTGCACACTTTTATGCACTTTACAGTGCAGCTGCAAATTATTAAACCAATAGATACAGATGAACAAATCAAATCAATAAACTTGCATTTGTATTGAACTGTAACTCCAGAAGATGCAAGTAAATCTGCTCCATTTCTCCCTCTCTCTCACGTGCAGCTGTAAGCAGCGCATTGAGCACTTGTTGAGTTTAGTGTGAGCATGCACACTGAGGGACCGCTTTGTCGGATAGTTACTGAACTTAAGATGATACAGACGTTTAAACCTTTCTAAATCTGTTAATTCAACATGCATATGGGTTTATATTGTGTCACCGTTAGCAAGCGATGCAATAAAACAATCACCCCTGTTAACATTCAACAATGCTGTTAACACTGCAAGCGTGTTATGTTGAAGCGATCTATAGTTTTGACGTCTTTCATATTTTGGTGCTCCATCATTCCTTATAATGCAGCACATTTAACAAGAAAGGCAGTGTAGAGGTGTGGGAGTGGTGGAGCGCCCTGGGGAGAGAAAAAGCGGTACGGACATCCACCCGAGATGAATTGTGACTAATTAACATTTCTAAGTTCAGAGTGAGATTCAGGGGAGATAAAAGATGGCCCAGTCCACTGAAAGAGAGAGAGACTGAGTTTCTGTTGCAGAGAGAGTTTATTACTGTGCTGAAAAGCTGAACGGTGTTTGTTTTATGCTGAAAATCAGTACTTTGAGTTCCTGGCATTTAAATTGGAGTTTAATATTAGGTCTCACCTGACTGTTGAAACCGGCACCCGCTTCCTACTTTTGATCCAAATACGAACATATGATACAGGCAGAAATAGCAAAAATGTTTGTGTCCCAGCTGCATGGTGAAGAGAGACACTTAATCACCTTTTACATCTCTCATCTCCATCTCTTTAGTGTTCCATTCATGGTTGAAAATGAATGGGGGCTCTGGGCAAAAATGCCCCTTAAATACAAAATATGGTGGCAAAAAATGCACCCACAAAGAGTTGCTGTCCTTGTTGTTTTATATTATTAACATCTGATATAGGCATAGTCCAAATACACCCATCACGATCTTCAATTGAATTTTACAGTACTTGTTTTGTGTCGTCCGTTTGTGCAGATGACAGTGGCGGATGCTCGTGCCATAAACGCGCAGAACAAAAACACTCCACTTCTTCGCATCAGTTTGGTGTTGTGCTCACGCGCTAAATTATGTGACTGTTTGGTCCACATTATTTTAAGGATGTTATAAATTACAAGTCAAATGTTTAGACAAAAGTTATAAATATGTCACCAGCTTGACGATGCCTTCTGTTTGGATGGTTATCTTATCCACCTTCAAGATAAGGCATAGGTAATTCTATAAATTCTGACACTGCCGTTCTGACAGTAGAAAAACTGTTTGTGTTTTCAATTTTATTAATAATAAATGGCTGAATAAATGTACTGGAATGAAAGTAATTAGTTATATGTGACATTACTTGGTCCTTAACAATAATGAGAGATATGAATGAGATTTTTTTTAATGACAAACCAATTTTGCCTGGTTCCCACATTTATGGTTTCACTGTATGCCCATAAGAATATAAAAAATATCATGGTAACATGAGAGAATATGTCTTTGTTTGTAATAAACTATTTCAGACATTTCTGAGAATGCTGTGGAAAATAAATTGTTCAGATAAGCACATAGACACCATTAGAACTGAAAATATTGTAAGGTCATTTAATTTAATTTAAAGCAGAACTTGAATTGATTGAATAATTTATGAAGCCAGATGCATTATTATAGTTATAAAACAGCAAGGTTGGAAAACAACATTTTTAATTCACAGTTGGCAGTGCATTTCTCACTTTTCTGTAAGCAAAAAAAATATAAAATCTTCAATTATTTCTTACCATATTCCTAGAAACAGATACATATTTAAGTCCCAATTCTACCGTAAATCTAAACTTTGATGTTCACTTAGTAACAAAGGACTTAAATATTGATCTGTTTCTCACACACAGCTATCATTTCGCTTCATTAAACCACTTCTGAACTTCTAGAAAAGAAGTGACAAATTATGTTACATATTGTATATTAAGCTGTATGAATATACTGTATAGTAAATAGGTTTATCAGCTGTATAGGACAGAAAATGTTCATACACTGGAAGCTGCGATGTTACATCGCCCCCATTTATAATAATAATCGACAAAGCTTTAAACAGCTTATTTAAATGCATGTGATAGTTTTGTCTTGTCTAATGTTAACCATTTAAAATTCACATTGAACTTCGAACTTAGTGACTGTTTGTTTTTCTGCAACATATACGATTTGATGCAGGGGCGAATTCTCAGGGCCAGCTAAGCCTTCTCTGCTGGTGTAAAATGCCAAATAAAAAAATATTTTCATCCTTTCATTCTCAATCACCTCTGCCAATGTATTTTTAATCGCTTTCCACTCTTAATTATTCTACAAACAAATAGAGAAAAATGAAAAGTTTATCCAGTCAGAATTTATTCCTTCATGCTTACAAGCAAAGTGTGACAACTGTTTCACAACATGTAAGTCTGTGCTCCACCCCGTCAGGCCTTCAGTATTTCAACAGAATCCCTCAACAGTGCAAATTAATGCGCATCTAATGTCAGATTGTCAGATTCATCAGCCAATCAGATTGATTTATCTGTTTTTGGTGGATGTGATCTTTAGGATATGTCCAAGTCGAGGCCTTCTAGCTGGCCTTGAGTGACACAATCATGCTTTAAGTGATGTAATTTGAAAGCGAAGTGCACGAGATCTTGCTGAAGCGTCGAATGTCATCACTGCTGGTATTGCTGTTGAGAAAGAGATCCTTCTGCATGATGACCGTGTGATTGCTTAATTTATTAAACAGGAAACTAGGACTGATTTTCACTACAAGAAAATTGTTAAGTGCTTTTTGCATTTTTATAGCAACATCAGGAATTTTCTAAGTGTAAATTAGGCTGTTTGAGCATTCAGTATTGGATCAAGTTTTGAAAAGTAGTGCTGTGTTCCATTCAACTCGGAAAGTCGGATATTACAACTTCCTACTAGGAGAAGTGCAATGGAATGCATCTTTAAGTCAGAATCACAACATGTGGGCTCGTGCAGAAATTCTCAACTCCAATTTCACCGAGATGCAGGTACATGATGTCACACAAATATGTCGACACTCGGGGAGATATACAAAGTAAGAGATAAACATTCCCTTTATTATGTAATACCGATAAATGAGTTTGTTTCCATATTACATGATATTAAAGCTTGTTTAACAAACGCCTGCAGAAACAGGTGTATAAAACATTATAATGTCTTTTGATAATCATACACCTGTACCAAATATGCTAGTGCTACAGCATTGTTTATCAGTTGGGTTTCTAGGAGACTTCTCTAAAGAGAGTCAAACCCCTGCTAAGCTAACGGGAGTATTGCAGTTTTGTTTCCTTACACGTCATCTTCTGAATATGGGGGAATGGAGTGCATTTATGGTCAGAGATATCAAGTAGGAATATCCCACATCCAACTTGAATGGAAAGCAGCATAACCGTGCACCCTGACAAACTTAAATTTATTGCAAGCAACATTTAAATCGCAAATATGATTAAATCAATTTTTCCAGGTATTATAGACCTCCTTGGTAGATTCATATGAAAATCTAAATTATGATTTTGAATGTCTGTTCTGGAGACATTCATTTCACAAAACAGTCATGCTGCAGTTAAAATTAGGCTTTCTTGAGCATTAAGTGTCGTTTCAAGTTTTGACTTTTGTGCATGGATGTGTTTTTAAAATGTCAATTGGTATTATTAGTCAGCTGCGATATAATGTATGATTTACAAAGGCATACAGTGTCTTATTCATTGTGAAACTGTATTTTCTTAATGGCATGAATTATACTGAATGCCTAGACTTAAAATGCATGGTCTGCAACTTATATGATGTCCCTCTGTTTATGGTTACTAAGGCGATATTAACAACTTCTCAACTGCCCAATCGAAGACCGCTTGTAAGTAGCGGTCCGAACGCAGGAGGCATGACCTACCAGAATACGGGTGGGAAAAAATAACGTGATTTTGTAATTATTGAAACATGCCATATTTCAAATTGAATTAATTACTTAAATTATAACATAAAAGGATGACACAGTCATTTTATAAGGTTAGAATAGAAAAAAATTCCCCGGAAAGGTACAAATATTTTACTAAAATGGAAAAGTTTCTTTATCTGACCTATACAGGAATTGAGAAAAGTACCCCCCACCGAGCCGTGTAAGGGGGGGAAAATTCACCCTCATTTTCAGAAATGAATTTCAGGCCCTGAACAACCTAAACCATTTGATGTAAGACTGCTAATGTGAACTGCCAACTCAGCACAAATAGCTCTCCATTGCATTCTTTGAGACAGATTCAGAGGCTTTAATGACGTCTAAAGGAACAATGAGCAAGTGACTTTGCAAGGAAATATTTTTAAAGGTTTAAAATATTTCAAATGTGATTGGTTAAGATTCTTTTAACCAGATCCAACATAGGGTTTGGGTAAGGTTTTGGACTTTATGGTTAGTTTTAAGTTTGGGTTAGGGGTTAAAATTAGGAAAATTAATGAAATTGTTTGCTGGTTTGTTTATTTTTCTCTTTGGATGTAAAAGTTGTACGTTTTGTATAGGAGCCAACATATGATTTTGCCCTCTTGTGCTATTATTACGACTTGTCATGAGACAGATTTGACCAGATCTTTGACAGATTGGTTTAATAGCTCTATTTAAGGTAGTTTCTCTCATGGTGATTGGTGTTCGGTTACATATTTCTCATTGGTTTGCTTTATAAATCATCCTAGTTAATATTAATACACATTAAAAGGACAAATACAAATGTGTGCCAATGAAGTTCACTGTCTTTATTGGGAATTATGAACCTATTAAGGTTACGGTCACCACAACTATGTCATTTGAGTTCAGTTAGGAAGGATTCACTGTTGGCTGTGTGGGGCGTCAATAATTACTTTCCCAGCTGAAACGCTCCCTTTCTCCTATTACCATGAGCTGAGTCGTAACAGAGCCAGAGAAAAGAGAAAGCACCACAGCTAATTCCTGCTCATGTAACCAGCCCAGTGCCCCGAGATATCAAAGAGGTGTCAGCCAGTGCAATATGCTTGGAAATCCAAATTGATTTTGGCCCATAAAAATAAATTAAATTCTACTGATGATTACTGAAAACAGAGTATGAGAAAGTTTATGGCTTAACGTTCCAGATATTGCAAGTTGCAACAAAGCTATCTCCTAATCACATGTGGTATACGGCTCTTCAGATTCTTGGAATCACATCCTGTTCCCTCAACTAGCAATAGATCCCTTGTTCTTATAATAACATGGCATGATGTGTTTGGAGTACACTAAAAGATCACCGAGACACACAAACGGCAGTTACTATGGCTCTTTTTGACCTAGAGAAATGATACAAGCTTAAAGTAAGGTTGCCCTTTAATGGATAAATGCCCCTATTGTTTATCAAACTACATGAAGTGCAAACTATAGCAGTGGATGTTACTCTCATTTCTTCATTCTTGTCAGCTGTAGCTTTGGGCAATGTCACATAATTAAAGCATGATTGATGTGTCAATGATGTCAATGACTGGGACAGAGTGACAGATAGAACTTCTACCCATTCAGGAACTGACATTCTTCATAATGACAAATAGATGATTTGCATAGAGATGTGAATTTGGACTTGGGCTTGAGAAATTCCTTTGGTTCTTGTCTGTTCTCTCTTTTTTGACTGGCCCCCAGGGGACGGGCCCATTCTATGTTTCTACGAGAGGATAAAACCGGTAGGACATAAAATGGAACGTTGGTGTAACCCAATGTCTTCAGGTTGATTCAGCAATGTTAAATAACTTTTATGACTTGGATCAAACCAGTAAATTTAGATGTTAACACATGAAGCATATTCTGTGTGCATTAGTTCCGATGTGTTAATACTTAATATATATATATTAGCTTTGGAATACAGTGCATTAATGTTATGGTCAGGAAACAACTCCTCTACATGACAAAGACAAAGCTGAAATCCATCTGTAATAAGCGGTCGACATTCATCACAATAATACAAAAGAGAGCATGTGGCCTTTTTACACAGTATATGACATTATCATAAGTCAGTGGTGATCAGTGCAAGAGCAATAAGGATTTTTAGGGGCATTATGATGGTAAATCTGAAACACAAGTGCCCCCAAAAGCCCCTCATTCTCCCTGCGGCATTACATTTAGACTTTGCATACATTTGTTAGACACATTTTTTGAGAGTGTTGTACTGAGATGAGTGAACAGGTTTATACACAACATGTATGCAGTAAAATCTGTGCTTCACTGTTATCAGGCACAAATATGTCAACATGACGCAGTCTAATTATATTGAGTACCTGTGGCTGATAAAATGTATGTAGAAATATCTACATAAAATGCATGCAGTGTAAACTCTTGTCGTGCTGTGAGAGCGAGTCCCAGAAACGGGACTTTACGGGCCAGTTGGATTAAGATCAATACTCATCTTGCCCCCAAAGTCCCGCTACTGAAATCACAATGTATTTTTTTAAATTCAAGAGACTGAATGCTGCTGATGACAAGCTAATTTCCTGTATACCACCATCTTTTGAGCATTTCTGTTTCATGAATATAAGATCTTTTTGTATGAACAGTTTTCAGACAAATCTCATGTGTCTCCATTGATTCTATATTTTTCATGCTAATTCCTCAGACTCCACAATCTCTTTTCTCTGTTACGTTCTCTGTTAAATCACAAAGTATAGCAGGTGACCTTCTTAAGCCATAGTTAACATGCCAACTGAATCATGTCACACATATGTAACGCATACAGTGGCTACAAGAGCTATCACATGAAGTTCACAGATACTGTCCAAGCACATGTTTTAAAAAAGGAGACACGCTTTTTTGTTTGCAGACAAATGGGCGTCAATTGAGTCCCAGACAGTGTGTTCGGCTCCCTAGAGAGTTAGTACTCTCTCAGACACAATCTGTCTGCCTCGTTCGGGAAGCAACATCCGCGAGATATAAAGCGTGCTGCAATGTGCATCTAAAAATGTCATGCTGCTTCTTCTATCTTCTATCACTATCTTTCCCATTTAAATTCAAATTTAAATCCCCATTCTAACGGTTACAGACTGTCTGTTATGACATCATCAATGGAATTAATAAGTATTCTGCTCGCTGCCCGGATTCTGATCACACCTGCCATTTCAAGAAAACACGCGTATTGTAGCCTATATCTTTGTATTTGTCGCTTTAAACTTACCTCGTATGAATAAAAGGAAACATCTGGCTGGTTCAGATTCAGACATTGTTTGTTGAGTACACGCTTGACGTGCTCCCGGTGGTGAGATCAGCAAGCGTCTAGAGAAGCAGACTGACTCATGTTAAGATCTCACTGCTCATGCATTGCTTTATGGTCACGCTACTAGGTAAGCAGGGGCCGTGCAAGGGGAGATTCCATTTTCTGTAACACACTCCAATTGTGAGCTAAATTCTTTTCGGACATTCTTGAGTCTATTAATGATCATCAGTGGGTGGCAATATGTAAAATCGCTCACACTGAAAAACGTGCAGACGACAAAGTTTAACACGTGAAACTGGATATGGAGCTGGCCGTTTCTATTTTCCTAGAAATCATCTCCAAATATAGAAACTAGAAAAGAACGTTCTTAGAAACCCCGAGTCGCTATGGCCGAGTATACTTCTTTTATTGCCGTTTTGTAGGCGAAATATTCGTCATAGCACGCATTTATTTATTTAAATTATATTTACAGAAGTGATTTGACTAGGATGTCATAGTTAAACGGAAGACCTTAAAAATCGCACGTGTATATCCTCAAAGTAAGTCGCGTGCTCACAGACATGCTACACTGGCAGACATGGAGTCAATCAAGTGTCTATAAATGCAGTAATTTCCTATACGTGATCTTAAAAACGGTAATCAAACCTGTAGGATTACAGCAGGCTACTGATTTGTTGCTCTTTGCCGCCCTCTGTTGCCGAGACTTAGTTGCAGGGATGTAAAGAGAGAATGCAATAAACTGTATTTTTAGATGGAAATACAAAGATGCATGCACAATACACTGTATACTACATCATAAATGCATTAATTATAGTGAAATGTATTATTAAGCACCACTTAAATATTTGCATAATTTGATATATATATAGGAACACTATGGTCCCAATAAAGTGCCAGACGTAGTCTTCTGCTGTTGTAGCCCATTGACATGTTGTGCATTCTGAGTGGTTATCCGAGTTAACTTTGCCTTTCTGTCAGCTCAAACAAGTCTGGCCATTCTCTGTTGTCCTCGCTCATCAACTAAGCATTTCTGTCTGCAGAACTTCCGCTCACTGGATTTTTTTTGTGGCACCATTTTGAGCAAACTAGGGACTGTTGTGTGTGAAATCCCAGGAGATCAGCATTTACAGAAATATTCAAACCAGCCTGCCTGGAACCAACAATCATGCCATGGTCAAAATCACAAAGATCTATTTTTTTTCCCCATTCTGATGGTTGATGAGAACATTAAAGGAATATTCTGGGTTCAATAGAAGTTAAGCTCAACAGTGTTTGTGGAGTAATACTGATTACCACAAAAAATGATTTTGACTCATCCGTCCTTTTCTTTAAAAAATGCAAAAACTTGGGTTACAGTGAGTCACTTACAATGGAAGTGAATGGGGGCCAATTTTTAAGCTTTAAAATACTCACTGTTTCAAAATAATAGCCCCAAGTCATAAACAATATGTGTGTTAACATGATTTTAGTGTGATAAAATCACTTACTAACCTTTTCTGTTTAAAGTTATAGCCAATTTTACAATTTCGTTACCATGACGATGTAATGTCAAACAAATCCTACAATTACTGTAAAAATGACAGTTTAAACAATTTTACAGCTAAAATAAAACACAAGGTTTAACAGAAGAATGAATGTAAGTGCTTTTATAAAATTATAAGCTTCATATTTCTGCCTTTTAAACCCTTAAAAATTGTCCCCATTCACTTCCAATGTAAGAGCATCACTGTAACCTACATTTTTGCTTTTTTTATTTAAAGAAAAGGAGGGACGAAACAAAATAAATTGTTGTGGTAATCAACATTATTCCACAAATGCTGTCTACTGAGCTTAACTTGTACTGAACCCTGAACTTTCCTTTAACCGAAGCTCCTGACCGTATTTTATGCATTGCACTTCTGCCACATGATTGGCTGATTAGAAAATTACATGAATAATTAGGTGTGCAGGTATATGTGCAGTATATTCAGAAAGTGTTCAGACCCCTTCATTTTTGTCACATTTTGTTATGTTGCAGCCTTATGCTAAAATGTTTAAAAAATAAATAAATAAACTTTTCCACATCAATCTACACTCCATACCCCATAATGACAAAGCAAAAAACAGATTTTTGATAACTTTGCAAATTTTATAAAAAGAAAAAAACTTAAATATCACATTGACAAATATTCAGATCCTTTGCTATTACACTTGAAATGTAACTCAGTTGAATCCCATTTCTCTGGATCATCTTTGAGATGTTTCTACACTTAGATTGGAGTTCACCTGTGGCAAATTCAATTGATTGGCCATGATTTGGAAAAGCACACACTCGTGTATATAAGGACGCACAGCTGAAAATGCATATCAAAGCAAAAACTAAGTCATGAGGTCAAAGGAACAGCCTGCAAAGCTGAGAGACAGGATTGTGTCGAGGCATGGTTCTGGGGAAGGCTACAATATTTTTTTGGGCTGCATTTAAGTTTCCCAAGAGCACAGTGGCCTCCATAAATCTTAAATGGAAGAAGTTTGGAACAACCAGGTCTCTTCCTAGAGCTGGCTGTCTGGCCAAACTGAGCAATTGGGGGAGAAGGGCCTTGGTAAGAGAGGTGTCCTAGAGCCGATAGTCACTCTGGTTGAGCTCCAGAGATCATGTGTGGAGATTGGAGAAACTTGCAGAAAAACAACCATCACTGGAACACTCCACAGGTCTGGGCTTTATGGCAGAGTGGCCAGACAGATGCCTCTCCTCAGTGTAAGACACATAAAAAAGCACCTTAAGGACTCCCAGATGGTGAGAAACCAGATTTTCTGGTCTGATGAAAAGAAGATTGAACTGTTTGGCCTCAATTACAAGTGTCATGTCTGGAGGAAACCAGGCACTGCTCGTCACATGCACAATACCATCCCAACGATGAGAATGGTGGTGAGAGCATCATGCTGTGGGGGTGTTTTTCAGTGGCAGGACTGGGTGACTGGTCAGGGTTGCAGGAAAGCTGAATGCAGCAAAATACAGAGATAACCTTAATGAAACCAAAGTGCTCCGGACCTCAGACTGGGCCGAAGGTTCACCTTCCAACAGGACAATGACCCTAACACACCGCCAAGACAACGCAAGACTGACTCAGGGACAACTCTGTGAATGTCCTTGAGTGGCTCAGCTAGAGCCCGGACTTAACCCCAATCGATCATCTCTGGAGAGACCTGAAAATGGCTGTCCACCGATGGTCCCTATCCAACCCGACAGAGCTTTAGATGATCTGCAGAGATGAATGGAAGAAAATCCTCAAATCCATGTGTGCAAGGCTTGTTGCATCATACCCAAAAAGACTTCAGGTTGTAATCGCTGCCAAAGGTGTTTACACTAAGTACTGAGTTAAAGGTCTGAATACGTCAATTATGTCAACGTGATATTTCAGCTTTTTCTTTTTAATAAATTTGCAAAGTTATCAAAAATAATTTTTTGCTGTGTCATAATGGGGTATGGAGTGTAGATTGATGTGTAAAATATAATAATAATTGAAAGTATTTTAGCATAAGGCTGCAACAACAAAAATGAAGGGTCTAAACACTTTCTGAATGCACTATATATTTATATATATATATATATATATATATATATATATATATATATTAATCAATTATACAACTACAAGGATCAATTATCAAGATTTGAAACCATGACTCATGATGTGGATAACTTCTAATGAACATTTGCCCAGTACTCTGAACTTTATGGTACACCCACATGGAATAGGGTCTTATATTGATAGTGTCTGTTGAGACTGTTCGCCACTGTATATTCATTATGAGACGACATCAGAATTTGTCGCGTTTAAAAGGCACGGACGGGGTTCGAACCCGCGATCTTCGGTTTACGAGACCGACGCCTTACCACTTGGCCACCGCGCCTGCGCTCGTCTCGCTGTTCTTCCTGAGTTACAATCCGTCTCTTCAGAGGACTACCAGTATACAACTCGATTTTGTCGTTTGTTTAATGTACTTAACGAAAATACACAATTACTAATGTCAGTTCAAATGTTGTGGGAACAATGGATGTTTAATGTAGAAGAGCAGCAGACTGCGGTTCACTTCATAACTCGTTATTATTCAGACTCTGGGTGACCATCGTGTTAAACCTGTCGTTTTTTTTTTTTTTTTTTTTTACATAAAATGTTAATTTCTGATCACTTTAGCTCATGTTGCACTTTCACATCCCTCTGTTCCATGCCAGTGCAAAACTAGATGATTCGTGCATCCACAGGGGGAGGCTGTTGAATCGCTCTTCTTTTTCGAACACTAGAACTGCAAAAGAGAAGTACAGAAGAGAAAAAAGGGGAAAAGACAAAAAAATCGAGACACAACAAAGAAATAAATTCTAAGCCAACAAAAATATATATTTTTTTAATAAATATGACATTCTTGCCATTGTGAATTTATTTAAGAGAATGTAAAATTTGAGATATTTCAACCAAAAAGATTCTAAAATTCTTAACGTGTTCAACCACACTGTTACTA
The DNA here is from genome assembly GCA_032164185.1 of Moxostoma hubbsi. Classification (NCBI taxonomy): domain Eukaryota; kingdom Metazoa; phylum Chordata; class Actinopteri; order Cypriniformes; family Catostomidae; genus Moxostoma; species Moxostoma hubbsi. The sequence continues at coordinate 18,592,284 of JAVLUX010000007.1, forward strand.
GCCTACTTGGAAATAGTAAAAAAAAAAAATAATAATTTCAATGATAAAATTAACACATTTTATAATGGGAAACATTAAATTAAATTAAACAAATAACAATGTGTATCTGCTAAAGGTACTATGAGGGTAAACTGCAGATGGAGCAGATTTATAGTTTGTTTTTATTAAACTCATTGTACATTTTGATGCCTTCACCACTGAATCCATAAATAAATCCTCATATTTAGAATGTATGTTGCAACTTCCTATATGGTTGCCAACACTGTGGTTCTTACACCTCTGTGTGTAAGTGTATAGGGTGAAGGAAAAAAATGGTTTTGAGTAGCACAGATGGTTTGGTCAGATGCACTCCTTATATATCTGTGTCCTTTAATCTTCCCTTGTTTTGTGTGCAGTCTTTCATGGCAGGCCTGGGCTCCAATCTTACAGCCTGAGGGGAGGAATAAACAAGAGTCTCTGGGAGAGACAGCTAGAGTTGGGAGGGGGAGAGCAGTACAAAGATGCGGGTGGGAGTGCAAGAGGAGCTCATTTTTGTTGCTGAAACCTGAGCATGCTGAGACCTAAACTGAGATTTGGAAAATCACTGTACAGGCAAGAAGCATATTTTGAATAATACTCTGTAAGTGATATGTTTTCAAAGCCTGCTGTGTAATATCTACCCACAAGGATGTGTTTGTGCTACTCTTGCTATATATTAGTGTGAAAGAAAGGAGAGGAAAAAAGTTGTATGTATTTAAGACTTCATCTTGATATTTATAGTTCTTACATTTGAATTGTTCACACAGTTTGTAATACAATTTGCAATGTGTCAGATAATTGAAATTACTTCCTTTTAGGCAAATGTAAATGCAAAAAATAAATAAATAAATAAATAAATATAGGGCGGGGCCGGGTGGTGATTCTACACACCCGGTCCCTTATGAGGCTTGAATAGATTAAAATTTAATTAAAAATGTTTGATCGTTTACGGGCATGTCCGCCATGTTTTTTAACAGAGACAAACACACACATGACGGACATGCCCGTAAACGATCTTTCTCTCCCGCACCATCTTCCGCTGTCGGCCTTTATCCCTCTCGGAGGCTTGATTAGCCCGCCGCCCTGCCACAATTAGCAAAGCACATGTTAATAGATATTATATATATATATATATATATATATATATACACCACAGTTATTTCCGGTCGTCAAATCTGATTTGACGAGAGACGTTCCATGAGCACTGATGGTGTGACACCATCAGCACTCCGACACTTCACTGTGTGTGTGTATCACTCTGCGTTCATGCTGTTCTAAACTAAAGTGTATCTGTTCGGAGTTAGTCTTTTGAAATTACATATGTTAGCCAGCAGGTGGTTGCAAAATATATATTTGTGTGTAATATGAGCCATTTGGTGACATAAAGTGAATCTGTTAGTCATTGTTTACAAAGAACTGCGCTCTGTGAATGTTGTATTACTAATACATTACCAAAGCTAGGAAATAGCTTTAAATGGCCAATTTCAGGATTAAGGTTCATGCTGAGAGACACAACAGACATATTTATTACAGTACTCAAGTGCTTACCTTTTATCGGAGTTTCCACATTAGATAAATACTGTTTAAAATGGCGGAGGACATTGCTGTTTCTATAGTGAATTACTCTTGCGCACTGGCTACCGTGAAATAGAGAGGAATATCCCCACTTGGGCGTCTATTTTCCATTGAAAAAGCTGACAGCATCTCTGACTGGGTGTGGCAACAGGTGATTACACATGCTCGCTCGCGCTCTCTCTCTCTCTCTCTCTCTCTCTCTCTCTCTCTCTCTCTCTCTCTCTCTCTCTCTCTCTCACACACACACACACACACACACACACACACACACACACACACACACACATCCAGCCGTCTATCCTTGTTTGTCCAATAACTCGTTAGAAACTGCACAAGCCGTGATACTATTTCTGAAGTGAAATTTTTGAATTACTAATGGAGGCTTGGACGCATCATTTACCAGCAACGGCAGATTCTGATTCGTCGCGTAAGAAAGTAGTTCCATGCACAAATGCATTTTTATGACCGTACTCAGTTTTTCCTAATTTTTTTAAATGTGCTTGTTTATTGAGCTGTTGTATATAAGCAATATCACACTCGCAATCGTGCTATATATCTCTACATCAGCACTGCTGTAATTACCTGTGGCCAAATCACAGCAGTGCTGATGTAGGGCCATATCGCACTCTTGCTTGTGTGATATTACTTAAATATATATAATATGGCTGAACTTGATTCAATCATGGACAGTGGTTCCACCTATCTTAAATTTTTCTTTACTTAAATTTATTTATTTATAAAAAACTTTGTGTAGAAAGAACCAAGTTGAACTGTGTGAACCCAACTAAATTAGACGTGTCAATGTGACTCAGATACATTTATTTTATTTCTTTATGTACTAGCTAGTGAAATTGATTGTTAGTATGCTAAATACATGCCGGCTGAAAGCATTACAGTTTGTAGTTTAGTAGCTATGTTGTCATTAGTTTGCTCAACAAAGTGATTAATCAATTTCATGTGCAACATCTACTTGTCCTAATCGTTAGCTCAAGCTCCACTCTTCATTCATACATTAACACCACAAAAAGTATTCATGTAGACCCAACTCAAATAGATTAAGTAAACTTTCATTCTATAAATTTAAATGGATAGAATACAATGAAATCAAGTTGTGAAAAAATACTCTAAGTTTTTATAATTAACATTTTTTTATTGATTAATTTATTAAAAAAAGAAAAGAAAAACATATACAAACAGAATAAATATTTAACCCCCACTATATGTAATACACTGATGCCTCATAATCTTTTTCAAAAGCAGTAATCACCTCTCCCAGAGTATTTGCCACTTTAGGGGAGTGTAATCTACTCCCAAAACAGTACAGAGCAGGTGGCGCAGCTGTAAATACCTATAGAACTGAGATCTGGGAATCCCAAAATCTCTTACTAAATCAGACAAATTTGCTGGGAAAAAAATGCCCAAATACTTAATGCCCTATTTGGGCCACTGAAAGGCAACCAGCTGAAAAGCCGTTACCAGACAGTACGCTGTCAGAGCCAAAGCTTTGGATTTAGACAAATTGACTCTGTATCCTTAGAACTTAGGAAAGGAATTAATAATTCTGTGTAGGCAAGGCATAGATCTAGTAGGATCAGTGCTGAATAATAAAATATCATCAACATAAAGCAAAAGCTTATGCACCATACCTCCTGCCACCACCCCTGGAAAATCATCTTCCCTTCTTATCGCAGCTACTAATGGTTCCAGGGCAAGACAGAACAGTAATGGGGAAAGAGTGCAACCCTGCTGGGTGCCCCTATCCAGAGTAAAATTATCTGAAATTAATCCATTTGTTTGTACTGCTGCTACAGGGTGTCTATAAAGTAACTTAATCCATCCAAGAAAAGTATTTCCAAACCCATATATTTTAAAAATCTTAAAAAGATTCTACCATATCAAAAACCTTTTCGCCGTCAAGTGAGATGGCATCGACCGGAATCTGATAATTTGCCACTAACCACATGATATTGATGAAATGCCTTTATCAGAAGAGTTGTGGCCCTGAATAAACCCCACCTAATCTACTTTTTTACAGTATTTTTATGTCTAGCTGGATCAGGGAAATTGGACGGTAACTCTTACACTCGCTTGGATCTTTGTCCTTTTTAAGAATTAGACTGATCCGGGCTTGTGTCATGGTTGGCAGAAGCTTTCCATTCTTTAATGATTCTGTATAAACGTCTAGCAAAAGTGGAGCATAAGATCTAAAAAAATTCAGTGGCAAAATCATCTGGCCCCATAGCCTTGTCTGTAGGGAAGGCCTTAATTATCTTGCCAAGCTCCTCCAAGGTTTTCTCAGAATCAAGATAATTTTTTTGCTCAGTCATCAGTTTAGGGAGTTCTAATGGTTCTACAAAATTTCTAATATCTTCATCAGTAGACGAAGACGTGTAGCTATAAAGATCAAGGTAGATCTCTTTAAAAGCATTATTAATATCAATGGCCAAGGTAAATATTTCACCACCAGCAGATTTCACGGGTGAATGGTAGAAAAAGATTCTCTCTGCTTTATATATCAAGCCAGATGTTTTCCTGCCTGTCTTGCCCTGAATATCCAAAACTTCTTACAAAACAAAATAGTATTATATCTGTATTTCAATCAGGTAAATTCTCTGAGGCCATCAGACGACATGCACAGCTTCAGCTCTGCCTCAGCATTTTTTATATTCCCTTCCAACTCCACAAGTTCTCATGCTTTGGATTTTTTGGTGAATGAGGCATACTGTATGATCCGACACCTAAGAACCACCATAAGCCATGCCCACAGAGGATACTGAGGACCAGTTGATCTCCATATAAACACTGATTTTAGCCTTTTACATTTGTTGCATTCAGGATTTTGCAAAAGGGATACATTAAAGAGGCAACAATATAATTTATTTTTCTCTGTATGTGGCAACACCACTAAACTCACCATGGTGTGATCTGAGAGTAAGATGTTCCAATTGAGCAATCCACAACAGATGAAATGAGGAGCTTAGATATTAAAAAAATCTATTCTAGAATGAATCTTATGGACTGATGAAAAAAATTTATAGTCCCTAACAGAAGTTCAAAAGTCTCCAAATATCTGTAAGACCAAGATTTTTACACATCCTGTGAAACATCAATGTTCCTCACACTTTTGCTTCACTATGATCAAGGAATAAGTCCATTAAAAGATTAATGTCTCCTCCCAATATTATATCATGAGGGGTGCCAGCGGCTTGCAACATCCATTCAAGATCTATAAAAAAGCATATCATCAGCATTAGGTGCGTAAATATAAGCCAAAATCAACCTTTGCGCCTGAATTTCTGCTAAAGCAATAATGATTCTTCCTAATTTATCTTTTTGAAACTTTTTGAATTGTAGATGTTTACTTATCAATGTAATGACTCCCCTGCTCTTACTTGAGCCAGCACTAAAGAAACATGTCTATCCCATTTATTTCTACATTTTTCAGCTTCCTGTGGGGAAAGATGCTTTTCTTGAAGAAACACAATATCATATTTCTTAACTTTAAGAAAATGAATAACCTTCCTTCTTTTTATGGGGTGCCCCAACCCATTCACCTTCCACATGGTGAGAGACAATCCACTCATACTAACATTTGACATTTTGACATATTAGAAAAAAATTAATTTGTGTCTGAAAAAAGTGTGCATTAACCCCGTGCACGACAGCGCCAACCATTGTCCATCCCTCTAAACTCAAACAGTCCATGTATGCCTACGAGAGTCTTCATGACAACTTTGCCATCAGATTGCTTTTATAGAAATTTTGTGAGTCAGAATTACACAACAGAAAATAATCTATAAAACAAACTCCAGCCAATAGGTGGAATAAGCACAAAGAAAATTTAGATTCATCCACATAACTGTCCCGAAGGTGTGTTCCTCCAAAAAAAAAAAAAAAAATCTCCAGCCGCTAGCGGAACCAGCACAAAAAAACAAACAAAAGCAGTTCAATTTCCTCGGTCAATCAAACTATTGTTCAGTGAGCTGGCCCATTCGGCTGTTACATGAGTGTAACAAATGCGCTAATCCCTCTAATGATTTGCAAGAAATATTCAACAAAACAAACTACATCCAAAAGGCGCTCTGTTTCCTTGGACAGCCAAGTGAATGTTCAGTGAGTCAGGTCCACTCGGCTGCATCGAGAGCATCACACAATGACTTACTCATTCCTTTGACTTAATGAAGGACATCGCTTGATGTGGGCATGTAAATATTTTGCATCCATCCTTAGGATCTATTCTCAATTTGGCCAGGAACATAAGTGCAAAAATGACCTTCCGTTGATGTAAGAGTTTCTCGCATTCCTTGAATCGATCATGTTTCTCTCTTGTCGAATTCACAAAGTCTATGAGCAAGAAAATGATGTGGTTCTCCCAAGAAAGCCTCCCTTTACTCCTCGCCTTGCGTAACACAAGATCTTTATTGGGTGATCTCAGAAATTTGGCCAGAATTGATTGGGGCCTGTCTCTGTGGAGCTGGAACTCTGTGAGCTCGCTCAATTTCCAGCTTATGGCCTGTTATATCGAGCAGACTCTGGAAGAGCTCGTCTAGGAATTTCACCATATCTCTGCCTTCTTTGTCCTCAGGAATTCTAACAGTTCGGATGTTGTTTTGCCGATTATGATTCTCAAGGTCTTCCAGCATTTCCCAAACGCCCTCCAAGTCTGTCTTGGTCACTAGTGGGGAACCTCGCATGGCGCCACGTGACTCCTAGTTCATTTTAATTAAGTAAATTGAAGAAGCAACATATATCCTTTTTTGAGTGCAACTTATAAGTTGGAATATATTCAGTTTTGATACCACTTTACAACAAGGTTCTATTTGCTAGGATATGTAAATGAACTAACAATAAACAATAGACGTCCATAATTTTTTTTTAAACCTTGTTTAATGTTAATTTATAAATAATACAACACATACATGGTTTGCTCATGTTAGTTAATTGTGGCAGGGCGGAGGGTTGGGCTGGGTCGTGATTCCTCACCCTCTGCCTCTAACTGGGCTGATGAAGCCCAAGAAGGATAAAGGTGACCGGAGACAGTGCGAGAGAGAGAGAGTGAGAGAGAGAGAGAGAGAGAGAGAGAGAGAGATACAGGCAGCTGCCTGACACTGTGTGTGTCTTTTGGTTAAGTTTATTATTAAAATATTATTTATATTATCAAACTAGTTCTCGCCTCCTCCTTTCCACTGAACTGTGTTAATATTGAATCAATTACTTTTACCATACTGTATACAACTTTTAATTTTAATGTAGGTACTAGTTTATGTTAAAATTAACCAAAATTGATAAGTGCTGACAAAGTATTGTTCATTTTGATTTTATGTTAACTAATGTAGTTAGAAACTAATTTTAACAAACACAACCTTATTGTAAAAAATGTTACCTTATTTTTAAATTGCAATGAAACATTTGCTATGATACAGCCTCCTTAAGAGAATATTTCTTTGTAATTCTGTGTTGCAAGTTCTGATTTGAAGTGTTAATCAGATATTAAATTCAACACACAAGTTGTCAGAAGTCAGTTTGTGTCATTGGGGGAATGAAGTGAGCTTTGAGGTGTTGGGTTTTATTGTTATGCAGAATTGATTCTGCATTCTGAACACCTTTGCTCTCCATTGATCTTAAAATCAATGCTGCACATGTGAGCCTCAATACTCTCCTTAATGAGGCATTTTTTTATTCATGAAACAGTCGAATTGAAGTCTGTTCATACCCTCTTTGTGAGAACAGGGAATTCTGAGAATGTCTTCCAGCTGTGCATTATGCTAGGTAAAACAGTTCACTGTTTGAGGTGAAAAAGTCTTTCTCAGTAGCTCAAGTAAGAGAAGTCTGATAAATGATCCTGAGGAAAAAATTACAGATTGTCTGTCTTAAAAAGTAACATAGATTTCATCATGAGGCATTCAGTCCTCAAGGAGGATAATAGAGATCTAGAACTGATGATTCCTTTGATTTATCATCAACTGCTATCGGTTATGATCGAAATCAGAATCAGAATAAGCTTTATTGCCAATTATGCTTAGACATACAAGGAATTTGTTTTGGTGACAGAAGCTTCCAGTGCACAAACAATACAAAAATACCACAAAACAGAGATAATAAAAAAAAAAGAATAAAAATAAAAAGTGAATAGAAAATATGTGTATATATAGAAATACACAATAAGACAAAAAAAATTATACATATAATGATAGTCTGAGATGGTCCGAGGTTAGTTACATTGATATCATTAACTAGTTGTAATGACATCCAACAACAGCACAAATTAATTTTTACTCCAAAAAAAATTAAATGGTTGTTGCTCTCCTTCTGGATCAGCTGGAGGTGCGTCTTGAGACCAGAAACAGAATATGGGCAACTAGAATCATCATGGCACCGCCAGAGGTTGCTCAGGAACTGTGGATATACAGAAGTTGGTTAAATATAAATACACTAACCTGTGCATTGCACATAATTATTGCTCAATGGGGCAGTTTTAACTGTCCATGAAATAGATAGCCTGAGGGTAAAAACTGTTCTTGTGCCTGACGGTTCTGATGCTCAGAGCTCTGTAGCGCCGGCCAGAAGGCAACAGTTCAAACAGTGGGCTGGGTGAGTGGGGTCCACAGAGATTTTTTCAGCTCTTTTCCCCACTCTGGAAGTGTACAGTCCTTCAAGGGAGAGCAGGGGGCAACCAGTAATCCGCTCAGCAGTCCGAAATGTCCTTTGTAGTCTTCTGATGTCCGATTTCACAGCTGATCCAAACCAGACAGTTTTGAAGTGCAGAGTACAGGCTGAATGACTGCTGAGTAGAACTGTATCATCTTACTTTGTGGGAGCAGTTCATTCAGTTTAGGTTTGGTTTGGTTTTTAAAAATAGGCTTTATTTTGTGTTATGCTTAGCTTTAGCTAAGTTGCTTTTATTGTTAGCTTTATTTTAGAAGTGTAACATTTAAGTTAAATGAATTGCAAGCTGCCATTATTTTACCAGTAAGAAACTGGATACTCTTTTGACACACCTTCCAACCCTCAGGATATTTCACTCTGTTTTTGCTGACATGTTTAAGCCACTCCTCCTTCCCAGTCAGTTTCCTTGAAATTGATCCCTTACTATTATTTTACACTTTTCTATGCCCTTATCTGTATAATCAGTGATCTCAAACTTAAATTTGCACTTGCAACAATTATCATGAGTACCATCAAACATTTGGTAAATCACATCTATACCACCATCATTCTGTGTGAAGATTTTAAGAGTATGTTTGAGTGACAATGAACATTGTAGAATCTACTGTATTATTCAGAAAATCCTCTTCTAAATAATACATCAGTCTGTTATATAATGACCTGCATCTGACCCCAAGGTATTGTTTGTTTATGATCAATCAAATTTACTGTATGTTGATTCTCCACTGGTCCTTTTTTTATACTGTATGTTCTGTAGGATTGCTCTATAGGTGGTTTGCAGCATTTTAATGATGTGTTGCTCTGGTTTTGTATTTGCCCTTTTCTGCCCACAAAGGGCTAAGGGGAAAAAGAGATCTGTCGATCTTTCATCAGCAATATTATGTCCCACTGCATCAAATGTCAGCACTTTTGGTGAGAATTTTTACTGCATTGACCTCCACAAATGATATATTCTTTGAAGCTTTTTTGGTTTGTTAATTCCCATACAATTCCATAACATACACTAGCTAATCTACAAAGGATGGGCCACTTATGTTGGGAATACTGTTGAAGTAAAACAACAAATTTAGTTATTGTAGTCAACTGAAATCAATCTTTAATATATTTAATCCTATCAAATGAACCCTGTATTACCCAATATAGGGTTATATTACCTAATTAGATTAATTGCAATTTATTAAATAGTACTAGTATGTACTAACATTGTAATTACAATGTAGTAGCATTATTATAGGAAGACTGGACGGGTTTTCAAAGAAGTAAAATTTATAAGGGCCGCACTGCTTATGTATTCAAAGTTAAATTAATTGATTATTTTGATACCTCTTTTTTGTGTTCCCTCTATTAAGGAAATGCACCATATAAAGTCCCTTAAAATATTTGAAATAATAATTATACTGTTAGTATTGAAATGACTGGTTTACACAGTAGTTTTTATTGATAAACACTTCAAAAAGAAATTACTCTTTTAAACGTAATGTAAGTGCAGTCTCCCCCCCCCCCCCCCCCCCCCCCCCATATTAGCCTGTGCACTGTGCTGAGGGGCCACTGAGACTAATGGCCAGCTGCTATTTTGTAGTGACTTTCTTTTCTCAGTAGTCACATTGCTGTTTTTCAGTGTGCAGTGTGTGGAATCAAAACTGTCTGTTCAATAAGAGTCCACTGCTAGCCGATGCAAACCCCAAAGACAGCACGATGAGAAGTCCTGAAAACAAGACAAAGTATGTGTGGTAAATTTGTTTGAGAGTGGCGGCGCCAATGCAAATGCAAGTGGCAGGCAATACCAAGGATCCTCGCCAGGATGGCTTGAATGGAAAATCGGTCATTGTGGGAGAGGTTTGCTGGGTCTGACCCTGGCTGCTACTAGACAAGCAAGTGTGAAATCCATATGAAAGGTAAGCAGCTGATAACATTACCCAACAATGGCAATATCATCTTTCCCCTTCTCCACATTTTTTTTCCACCACTCTCATCTGTCTTCATTGATTGTGTTTCTCTGCTCACTATATATATTTCTGAATATAATTTTTTTTTTTTCCATTTTTGTTAAATTAAATACACACAGATATCCAATAGCATTCGCATTAAATGCGTACAACTGTCCATAGCTTTTTTTTGTAAAGGACCGCTACTCTATGGTCTTTGTGTTCCATTTTCATCCTGCTTAGAATGGGCAGCATATCGGACAGTGCTTAGCTTTGTTTTCGTTTTAAAGCTTATTGCATTTTTGTAATTGTCACCCTAAGAATCGGCACACTTTGTGATAATAACCAGTTCCAATGCTAATGTTTACTTTGCAATTAGGAGCAAATCACTCATGCCTGTGGGGTCTGTTGCCATAGTTACAATAGGGTTCCGAGGTCTATCATCTGGTCCTTGCATCCACCAATCAGGTTACAGAGCTGAAGCTGCAACATAAAGTAAAGATGCACATCTTTCAGCAACACAGTAGTAAGAAACAGAAAGAGATTCATGAGTATAAGAAAGTACTCTGAGGTGGCAAGTAGGCGACGGCGCCCAGTTATGGCGGACCACAGAAATCACAGAGGAGGAGACACCCAGCAGGAGAGGCAGGTGAGAGCATCAACCATTTTGAGACTTAACTCACATTATTGTTCTTGGAGACTATACTCTGTGAAATATGTCGGAGATGGTGGTCAACAAGATTAGCATTAACATGAAGCCGCCAACAGTGAAAAGAAACGCTTGATAATTGGGGCTTGAAAAATTTGCTACGATTGTGTGGACTTTGGGAAAATGAAAGCGAGAAAAAACAGCTTGGCCGTAGTTTTCAATATGATTATTGAAGCCTCTTCAAATCAATTTTTTCCAAAGCGCGATCAAAGAACTCCAGCTGGGCTCTTGTTCAGTGTTTTTCCATTAATTTTTCGATGGGAGGAATCGTTGCGCAAAGTTAATTTGATCGGTCAGCGTATGTATATGTCCATGTCTTTTGTGTTTTTATGTGTGTGTATGAAATTGGCCTTGATTAATCATAGCACTCTAAATCTCATTACTTGGAACATCTGAGGGAACTCTGTCTTTAAAGGGCTCTTTGGAGGGGGCTTTCAAATCAGGCCTTCATCAGATCAAAGGCCTCAGATCTGGGAAGAATATTTGTCCTCAGTGGATATGTTTTGAGATAATAAAGCATGGTCAGAGAATCCTCGATTTGCTGAATCACAGCAGCGAGGGCTTCATGTTCACGTCGAATACCTACCGAGCAGTCCATGAACCTGTCAATACCATGATATGATGTCAAAAGAAGACCCTTCATAACAAACAGAGAGGGGGCTGGGTGAAAAGAAAGAAGATAAAGAAAGATGGAGGGGAGGACAATCACCAACTAAAACCAATTGTGCTTAAAGATGGCGGCTGGGCATGCCGCAGACTGCGTAACGCAAGACCCGATCCGTTGAGAGACAATAAGGATAGTCTACATTTAGGAACACTGAAAAGTGCCCACATTGAGGTAACCTAACAAGAAGATAGCATGTGCATAAATTGTGTAGCATTGCAATTTACAAGCAATTGTAATAGCGACAGTTTCGTCTTCCTTCACGTTGCATTATTTGTTATGTCTTTATTATTTAAGGCTTACGTTTGCGTCTCGACTTGTAGGCTTGCCTCTCGTATGGCCCTCTTGATTTCAAAGACAGCGCATCAATTGTTATGACCGCTCGCTGCACATTTCCAGCTCAAAGTATCTGTGATAATAACAAGCTTTTAAGCTTCTCTGACAGTGAATTTGTTTGTGTTGAAGATCTGACTCTTTCGCCAATGATTTCGCAGTAGCCCTGTGTCATTATCCAATATTGTTTGCCGACCAAAGCAAAAGTGGCCAAATATAGCATTTTGTGCATGTTTTCTTATGGAAACATTCATCAGTAGTTTAGTATTAGACAAATGGCAAGCAACAAACTTTAATCCTCTGTGCCTAATCCACTCTTGGCCTTGTTAGTCACGATTTATTCAGCTATGACAAAAGATATCAGCAGGACTCCAGAGTGCATTCTGACAGTCTTAAGATACAACCTTTCTCCCAAGACTTCCAGTCACTAAAAAGAGCAGCTTATCCATACACCAAAGACATTTTCCCTTTATTATGTCCCAATCATTCAAATATAAATCAGCTTTTCTTGACCAGACCCTTGTTGTCTTTGTTTCATATCTCATCTAGTCCAACCATTTCAGGCATGCTTCTTTGTCTATTTTTGGTTGTATCTCACAAATCTTTGTTTCCCCCCATAATTCAAAGCCTTATTATTCCACTTTTTACAGAACAGCTAAAAGGAACCTTGAAGTAACTTATTTGAAGGAATAATTATCTTTTGTATAAACGAGAAGAGCAGCACTTTGCTTTAACATCTAAATGGGGTATTGTCAACTGATCAGCCCCTTCAAATGATAAGCCTATTTCAAGCACAGCCTACAAGGAGGTGTAAATTTGCACTGGCAGCTGTAACAAAAACCAACACAGATGAATGCTCGGTAGAAATGGGGTTTCTTTCTCCTGTCAAGAGGACTTATATCATGACATCAGAATAAGTCATTCATTTTTTAGAAACAATTTCCAGTACAAATGACTAAGGTAAATGAAGCAATTTACACGGAAATGACACCTGTTTGATTTCTAGAAAAAGATAAATAAATATATATGATATATGACTTTTGAGTTTCTTCATATTCTTAATAGCAATAGTGCAAATTGAGTGGTAGATGTCCAAGATTGGTTTTAAAAATATTTAAAATTTAAATGAAAACACCAAGATGAAATTGTTCAGATTTTAAAATAGAATCACTAAGTTTACTAGTTCTTTCTTTGGGTAAATGCTGTTATTATTTGAATATACTAAATGAATCTACCATTTGAATATACCATTTGAATATACCAAATGCTTTGTTAATTAATGAATATACCATTTGCTTGAATCAGATATACAAACTAGTGCCCCCTCCAAAACACATTGATAAGGAGCTAAAGGACATCTGCTGAACTCACCCCTTTCTTCAAATCAGTCACATAACATGGCTGTCATTGCCTTTTTATTGAAAGCCTGAGTAGCATATTAGTCTGTCACAGCTACTGAAATGGTTAGGCCAAGACAATGCATACAAGTACTAGTGACATGCAATTGAGAGTTTGGAATGTCTTTTGTGTATTTCTATGCTAGTTGTTTTACTGTGATCGGTGGCACTGTGGCCAAACCTTTGATGCCATGAAATCAGTGCAAATGAATAAAAGTATGTTTTATTTATTTGTATATTTTTAAAGACAATAACTTTTATAGGACTCAGTACAGAGCTACTTCATATAACTAAGATGAGTTTAAATATTTATAAAGGGTTTAACATTGTTTTAAGGATTCTGAAATGTTTCATTGAGTTACAGTCGTTTGTAGATACATATGGAGAATCTTACTGTACAAAGAGCACCTAACTGTGAAGATTACATTTTGATGTGGGTGATTCAAGATATGATGAAAAATGTATTGGCAAGTGTAATTAATTATATTTCTCTAGAGTCCCCCAGCCACTGGGGGTTGTGTCAGGAAGGGCATCCGGCATTAATCCTATGCCAAGTCAAATGTGCGGATCACGGATGGTCCTCTGTGGCGACCCCTAACGGGAGCAGCCGAAAAAAGAAAAATTCATTTTATTTTACTAAATGTTTTGATGCACATCCAATTTTTGGTTAAAGAGGGTTATTGATTTGTTTCCTTATATGAAACATTACTTCCGTGCATCCCTGTGAATGCCCACTCATCTGCTCCTTCACCAGATAGTGGCGAATCTGTGCAGATGGGGAAGTCACAAACAATAGGTTTCATGAAAGACTGCCATGGGCTTGGCTTAGCTTATCCTGCTTTTTACCAGATGTGAGATGCCGCAAAGGGATGGGTGACACCACGATTTAGTTAGAGGTGATTTATAAAAATTTAAATGATTGTACCTTGGGCCAAGAGCTTGTTTTTTCTGCCACATTTATTGTCCTGCTTCATTTTTACATTCTGCACCTGCCTTCTTAATGAGGATCTTAATTTTCTGTTGCATGGAATTTTCTGTGCTGTTCTCTGCAGCATTGTTGGTTTTTAAGTAAAGCATTCTTATCTGTGTTTTTAGGTAGACAAAGAGAGAGGCTCAAACTTACTATTTTGTCAGTTTCTAAATGTTTTGCAGTGTTATTGGAAAACACTTAAAGGGATAGTTCACCCAAAAATGAAAGTTCTCTCATAATTTACTCACCCTCATGCCATCCCAGATGTTTATGACTTTCTTTCTTCAGCAGAACACAAATGAAAATTTCAGCTCTGTTGGTCTTTTCAATGCAAGTAAATGGTAACCAGAACTATAAAGCACCAAAAAGGCAGCATAAAAGTATTCCATGTGACTCAAGTGGTTCAGTCTGTCTGGGTAAGAAACAGATCAATATTTAAATAATTTTGTCCTATAAATCTACACTTAAGTAAAAATGAGTTAAATATGTATCGGTTTGTCACCCACACCTATCAAATTGCTTCTGAAGATATACATTTAACCACTGGAGTCATATGGATTACTTTTATGCTTTATAGTTTTTTTTTGGAGCTTGAAGTGTCTAGCCACCATTCACTTGCACTGTATGGACCTACAGAGCTGAAATATTCTTCTAAAAATCTTTATTTGTGTTCAGCAGAAGAAAGAAAGTCATACACACCCCGGATGGTATAAGGGTGAGTAAATGATGAGAGAAGTTTTATTTTTGGGTGGACTATCCCTTTCATTTTAAATGTCATAAGTTTGCTGTAAAAAAAAAAAAGAAAAGAAGAAAAAAAAGAAAGAAAAACTGCATTTTTGCATTGTGCAACACTCAGAATTAGGTACTGTTAAAATGGCTATAAAGATTTTACATGTGCCAAGACACATGATCATACTTTGCCCTCAGTCTCTTCAAGTTTTTTTATTTTTTATTATAACATTTTAGTAACAAAAAGTGCAATCTTTACAAAAACAAAGTATAATCTCAGATATTTACTTCTTTTACCAGGTCACATAAAATGTGCTCATTTTTGGTGCCCCGAAGGGAGAACTGGATAAACTGTGATACCTCAAACTACAATAAGTTGCATGTTGATGTAACAAATGGTTGAAAAAGAATGTTTGTGATGACATTGCAAATAGGAAAAAATTACAGGTAATTACTTTTATGAACCTGCTATCATGCCGTGTGTCACGTACCACAAAGTTCCCGAGTTGTGTTTATGATGCCGGATGTCCTTGAAGCTGGAAATTACTCTTGCAGATATAGACAAGCCACAGAGACACGGCAGTCCCATTAGTCAGACCTGAAAACCTTTGGAATGTACAATTATGAGTGTTGAGGTGGAGGCACATCTAACTAAATAGCCCATATTTTTAGCTGTTTATTCAACTCATAATCTGAAGGACCATACCAACATCTTTTGTAAAACAAATGCAATTTTAGAGAATGAAATGTAATGCTGTATAATACTACTAATAGGGGGCTTCAAAAATAATTGAAAAGGTGTTTTGTTTGTGGCAGTAGAAGATCAGGAATAATTGTAACATACTTTGATTTTTACTCATTTATTCAGAGAATGTTTCGCTTAAGCGTTCAAAGTTTGCCTTAATCACCTTGTGCACATCCATCGCAACCCCTGCCAATTAAATGTATAACTTAAATGAGACAAAAATACAGTTCAACTGTAAGTACACAAAGGCAGATGTTACATATTCAAACCTATAAGCTGTATAAAAACAACTCAAAAACAATGCTAAATCATAACTCTTAGAGGAGATATTATTATAAATATAATAATATTTACAGTTATGATGGTGATATGATTAAAACTGAAAATTACAGCTTGTTAAAAAATTTCTGTGCAATACTGAGACTGTTATTTTGCGAGGAGGTGGAGCATTGAATTGTGCAAGCACATTCCTGATGTTTAAAGTTTTAACTAATGTTACATTGATTGAGCATCACATTTATAGCAGATGTCCCCTATTTTTGACATTCCTACATCTTATTTGACCAAATATATCTAAGCAAGTAATATATTGATATACGTTTTCATTCACAACAACACAATTTTGGAAAGAAATCCAAAATGTATATTTGATCTATAATGATCCATTATGTTTTAACTTCTTTCTGTCCTGTGACTGTTTCCTGAGTGTGGGTTTATGTGAGTGGTCTTTAAAAGATTATGGCTTTATTTGACAGCTACAAACAAACTTTTCTTTCCATTGATGAGAGGAGAATTGGAAACATGACCAAACTTCAGAGCAGTGTTGCTATCTATTAGCTACTTTGTAGGCAAGCAGGTACTTAAACTGAAATTGCACCTGTCATGTAATTTGTCTAAGAGTTCCAAGGCCACTCAACAGGTAGCAGAATGGCAGCTACAGCTGCCAGTCACAACCTCCATCAAACCTTGTGTGGGAAGCTTGCCAAACACAGCTGTCAAATAATTCCAATAGTTTCCTCTGGGACCGTGACTTTCACTATATGTAGAAGAACAATGATAGAACAATCTGACATTCACCCGTGTAACACTGACCTCTGGTTACATTTTCCCAAATGACTTTAAATGTGGCAATAATTCCTGCTCACTTCCAATTGTAATTCCCTCAGTGAAAGTTCCAAACGCAAAAATAATCTGGCTTTGAGCAATTACTAAATACTCTCCTAATCTGTACAATCTCTGCAAATCTTTTCCAAACACCTCTATTTCATGCTGTTTACCCCTTGATTGTTTCCAAATGGTTGCTCAGAGGTTGTGCACTGAGTTGGTATGCACTCATGGCCATGTGTTGGCTCGTGGTGGGGGGCCCAGTAATCAAAGCCATGCAGGCCTCAGGAAGGGCAAGGATAGATCTGAGTTTGCAGCTGCTGATGCCATCTGATTTGGGCACTGGCCCAATATACCTTATGGTATTTACTAGCCCATGCATAAAGTAAAATGCATGGTCCTTTGACTGCAATTTTTTTACATTTTTTTTTTTAAAAATATGCGTATCCTCCCTATATACAACCGTTTACAGTAATGAAACATTAGTCAAAAAAATATAGTCAAAATCACCATGAAAACATTTATTCAAAACCAGGATTTGAAACATCTGTTTGTTAAATACAACCAAATATACACTGTTTAACCAGGCATAACTAAGCTTGATGTTAAATATTCTTCATACTTATGTTTCAGATTCGGATGGGCACAATAAATAACCTGGAATGGACAGTTTTATTTGGGATAATCAGCTTGGTTTCTCTGAAAAAGAGAAGGATGGCGTTTTTACTGGAACTTGATTTTGTAAATGGTATTGAAATGGAATCTTCTGCCGATGGAGGAAGATTTGGGGGATGCCAAGAAACGCAAGACAGAAACATAAGGTTTCCTCAGGTAATGCATTTAACTTCTTCTTAAGGATACACTTAGTAAGTTTTTGTTTGTGTTGTCTTGTACTTACACTGACACCTAGTGGCATGGATGCAGCATTGTGTAAACGCAATAGATTTCAGTTACTGATGCCATTGTAGAAATTCCCTGTTCACAGTCAGTCGTGATTAATTTAATCCATGATTTAAGGTGTCCAAAAATGGGGTGGTTGCGGAGATTAAGCGAGTATTATTCGGTTGGTCAAGTGTTCATAACATGGCGGCCCTCTCCATGTAGAATAAAACAACTTTTATTAGGCTAATGTATGACTGGTGTCTTCATCTCATGTGAGTGATCAGGTGTTTTATACATATGTTTTAAAATGACTATAAACATTTTTTAGGAGTAAAACTTTTTAATGAGGAAAAAGTTACTAATTATTGAGTGCAGCTTTAACTGAAGTAAGGGAATATACTGTGACATAGTGCATGAGGTCATTTAGAGTACATCTATAAACAGTAAACTGTACAGAAATGTAGTATAATACATTTACATTTTAGATACCTACATTTACAAAAACATTTACATTTTAGATACCTTTCAGCATCTGTCCACATGTTTATTTTTATGTACAAATACCTGCAAATAATAATGAGAAGAGCCTTACTAACTTAACACTTGAAAATTCATGTCAATGCTGGCTGTTGTCATGTTGCATGAGCTATGCTTTTCTCTGTGCTTTTTAAAGGGATAGTTCACCCCAAAATTATAATTATCTAATTTACTCACCCTCATGCAACCCCAGATGTGTATGTTTCTTCTGCTGAATGCAAACAAAGATTTTTAGAAGAATATCTCAGCTCTGTTGGTCCTCACAATGCAAGTGAATAGGTACATCTTTAGAAGCGTAACGATAGGTGTGAAGAAAGATTTACATTTTTATGTTTCTCACTCACACCTATCGTTACGTTTCTGAAGATGGATGGATTAATCACCTGGAGTCGTACGGATTACATTTATGCTGCCTTTATGCGCTTTTTGGACCTTCAAAACGTTGGTACCTATTCACTTGCATTGTGAGGACCTACAGAGCTGAGATATTTTATCTTAGTTTGTGTTCAACAGAAGAAAGAAAGTCACACATCTGGGATGGCATAAGGGTGAGTAAATGATTTTTATAATCAAAAATGATCCTAATTAAATGATCATTTTTGAGTGAAATATTTAATTAAAGCAATCTAATCACACTTAAGTATTTGCAAATTTTCAACTGTTTTAAATTGTTTTGGAAAACTCTGCCTAATTATTTAATTTGTGTCATATGTATGCTCATAACATTTTCAACAAAAAATGCTACAGCATAGTGTAGCAGAATTAGGTACTATTATAATTCTGATCAAATAATAAGAGAATAAGAATACAATTCTTAAAAGTAATTTTCATGATAATAAGAGCCTTAGTATAATTATTTAACATAAAAAAAAATACAGTAGTCCGGATACAGCCATGTGAATCGTTAGGAATGCTCTTTTGCTGTGTGAAACACAAAAATTAAATATGCCAAGGTCACCAAAAATTTGTCAAGATATTTTTGATGTCTCAAATTCAAAGATGAAGTCAGATTGAATGCTTGACTACACCCGTTTTGATTTCCCCGTGAACAATTTGTAATATGTCATTAAATTAATGGTTCCCCACAAACTGCTCTTTCATTTTCAGATGAGCTTATCAAATAAAGCCATAAAAAGGAGGAACGGGACTCCACATTCCAAAGGCCTTTGATCTTTTCACAATGAATCCATGAGATTACATGCCTGATTATATCCAGGTGTTGAGTCATAACTTCAGAGGTTCAGAGCATACAAAGTAATCAACAACTTTTAGGCCTGCTAATTTTTTCAAAGGCAGGTCCTTTAACACTATATGGCCTGCACTAAGCCATAAGACATGAGTGCCCTTGCACAACTTTCTCATAAATCCAGAAATACCTTCTGCATATCATCTGGAAAGGCTTTTGACTCTCTAACACATATGGCTATCTGCGTGAAGTCAGATGACTTATTTCTTACTCTTAACACGAGTTTAGATTTTTGTCTTTGGTGAAGAAAAGAAATGAAGAAATGGGTGAGATTTTTTCAGTGAGATTTGTATGCTTTGCAGGACTTCAGAAACGATATAAGTTTAAAAGGATAAAAGGATTCAAAAGATGAATAACTCCTGCCTGCTTTTTCATGATTGAAAGAAAAGAACTGTGTAAATCTCCTGCTTTCTTTTATAAGTTGCTTTCATTTTCTGTCAGATGGAGAGATATTATACCTTGATTCCAATTTCTTCTCTTATTGGGAGAGTTGTAAAGGGTTTTTTTATTGTTAAGATTGTCATGTTTTTCTGTGTTAAATGGATTGTTCACACAAAAATGAAAATTCTCTCATCATTTACTCACCCTCATGCCATCCCAGATGTGTTTGACTTTGTTTCTTCTGCTGAACACAAAGGAAGATTTTTAGAAGAATATTTCAGCTCTGTAGGTCCATACAATGCAAGTGAATGGTGACCAGAACTTTGAAGGTCCAAAAATCTCAAAAAGGCAGCATAAAAGTAATCCATACAACTCCAATTGATTAATCAAAGTCTTCTGAAGCGATCCATTCGATTTTGGGAGAGAACAAACCAAAATCTAACTATAAATATCGCCATTTCAGTCTCTAGGCACTATCATGATTTCAAGCTCGATTAAACTTCTTATTGTTCGATGCATGTGCAGAGCACTAGATGGTGCTAGGAAGTGTAATTAAGCTTGAAATCATGATCACTGAAGAGAGTGCTGATGCCAAGATTTATAGTAAACAAGGTGTTATATTTTGGTCTGTTCCCACCAAAAACCTATTGGATTGCTTTAGAAGAGTCTTATGGATTACTTTTATGCTGCCGTTATGTGTTTTTTGGACCTTCAGAATTCTGGCCACCATTCACTTGCTTTATTTGAACCTACAGAGCTCAAATATTCTTCTAAAAATCTTTGTGTTCAGCAGATGAAAGAAAATCACACATCTGGGATAGCACGAGGGTGAGTAAATGATGAGAGAGTTTCCATTTTTGGTGAACTATCCCTTTAAATTCAAGCATGGGCTAAACAGTGTTGTAGAAGATGTTGCATTGTTTTTTTATGTTTAAGTAAAATTGTAACAATGATTTTGCATGTTAAAGTCAATTGCTCCTACAGGTTTAATATACCACTTTGCACCTTAAGCCTAAAGTATACTTCGGTTTTTAACTTTCTTACACATTGCACATTCTGAAAAACTCAAGATGGAACTGGATAGCATACAATTAAAACCAGATTGCATGACAATTAAGGCTGGCACAGCATTATGATACTACAGATGGAAAATTGTGATCATTTCTTCAAGGTTATAGTCCTGCACAAACCAAAATACATGCAGCTGTGCACAGATGTAGCCTCCTCTGATTAAGTCATACATAATTAAGCATACAGACTGGCACATCAGCAGGCAGATTATAACAAAGCTTTATTTTAAACTAAAGTGGAAGTGGATTGAAGGTACTGTTCGTGCCCCCAGGGTTTCCTCGCCTTTATTTTTTTTCCCCAGGCGGCAGTGTGATTTCTGGCCGTGCGCGGCGCTGCACATCTCCTGTTCCTCTCTCACTCACTCACTCGCACACGGGCACAGGAGTGTGAGAGACAGCCATGGAGAGGTGGAGATCCGACTGTTTTCTTTGTTATTTTTAAACTCCGAGATCCGCATCGATGACACGATTCACATCTAGCCGCGTACAACGCTATTCCCGATGCGCTCGAAAACGGAAAGTAGGTTCTCACAGGTACAGTACGGAGCACTTTTTTTCTCCTGGCTTGGGTGTAATGGGGGTTTGCTTTGCGGTAGCTGAGAGAGGGAGAGAGATGAAATGTGCCGTTGCTTTTTTCGTTTCCCGTGTTTGAATCCTAGTCCGAGGTCGCGGATGCGCTGATAAATCTCTCGCACTCGGTTTTCGATGACGGATTATCTGCGCGCGAGGTCCGGCGCGTGAGCATTGATCGGGATGCGCGTGTTGGAGTGTGAAAATCAGTGTTGCAAAGTTGCATACTAGTCGCTGGGCTGCGGAAGGGCCTGGCTTATGTGTGTGTATGTATGGAGTTTGTTTCTTACCTTCCCCTCCCCCATCCGCTCCTGCTGCTGCTGCTGAGGCCGAGACATGAATGCGATGAATGTGGGGCTCACTTCAAAGCAGATCGCGAGGGCAGCGAAAGGGGTGTTGTAATGCCGTCAGGGAAGGAAAAAACGCACCGAGAGCGAACGCAACCTGTTTGTAGAGTTCTGTTTTTTCATGCTCTAGTAGTGCATAAGTACGATGATCGGATAAATTGGTGTTTATAGTGGTTAAAGATGGCTAAGCGTGCTATGACAACGTGTTCTCACACTAGTTGAGTCGGATCAGTTCAGTGTATCAGCAGGGCACGCTAACTAGCTAT
This sequence comes from Moxostoma hubbsi, assembly GCA_032164185.1. Lineage (NCBI taxonomy): Eukaryota > Metazoa > Chordata > Actinopteri > Cypriniformes > Catostomidae > Moxostoma > Moxostoma hubbsi. Next base: position 18,614,418 of record JAVLUX010000007.1, read on the forward strand.
GTCGGCTAATGCACTTGAAGATGGTGGAAGTCTTTTTCTCTCCATATATTTCACTTATTCAGGAAGGTTTTGCACCGCATGTACTTCCTTCCCTCGCTCGTTGTTGTCTTTGCATTAGATGTGTATTGTTTTTTAAACTCGTCCTTGCTTGTTTTGATTTGTATTTAGTTAGTAGCCTCTGACTAGCCGCAGAAGTTTACAGATGTAACGGTTAGCAAACCTTTGCTTTAAAAAAAGGGGGAAAAAAGAAGAAGCGTAGTTGTGAATAATGGCGTTAAATCAACTTGGAATGTGCATAGAGGTAATGTTTATAATTTTTTGTCGTGTGTATTTTTGTGCTGGGTTAGCCAGCTAACTATAGCCAATGTAGCTTCCTTTGAAGTTCTGAGCAGGTTACGTTATTGTTTGGCTCAGACAAGGATAGCGCAATGTTTAATTTCCCCTTAACTCGATTATCAAGAACATCAGACGAAATGTAGTTGGCAGACACTCACAGGTTTAAGGTCTGAACTTGAAAGTGTTCAGATTTATGGTTGGTGTCATAAAGCTTGTCACAGGTGAGTTAAAGTGTGTTTGTGCCATGATAGGATGCCATTTTTGCCCTCTTAACATTTCATGATAGATACTTCAGTCTTCTGTAAGCTTTGATGGGAATGTTGAGGTTTGCAATGCTATAACTACATGTGTAATACTTGAAAATAGTTTAAAAGGCAAACCGAGATCCTAATCACCATTTTAGCCATTATTACAGTGTAACTGACTCGGAGTAGCTCTTGACTATATTAAAATTCCTTTACTTTTCTAATCTTGTAATATAATAAGAAATGCCTAGAATTTATGGCTGGAATACGATTCTTTCTTTTTAAAACGTATGGACTCTAGGCTGAAAGTGATAGAGAAACAATACAAATTTGGCTTGATATGTATGATCATGGCAAGCTCAGGGTGACTGGTGGCATTTCTGTTCAAAATCTTATGATGGCAGTTTAATCATAGTATGCACTGAGAATACATTTAGATCAGTTCTCCTACAGCACAGTGTAATTAAAGACTTGGTATTAATGCTGCCATCATGTGCTATCAGAATTATCCTACTTCCACCTTCTGAAGTGGTGATTTATGAGTATATCACGTTCAGATGCTTTGTTGTCGTGAAGGGCAGGAGACGTAAACAATGCCAGGTTCAATCATTCATATTTCTTTAAGGTGCACTCCTTATCCTTTTTTTCCTTATTAAAAGTGATTTTGTACTAAATAAAAAAATTGTAATTTCGAAACATGTCTAAAATAACGAGCACTCAAATGAGATGAAGATTCCAGTCATGTCAGTAACCTTATAAAAGCTGTTTTGTTCTACATGGAGAAGATCCGAGCATGGTGGCTGCCATTATACAATCACATGACCAGCAGATTACTACTCGCTTTATCTCAGTAACCATCCTGTTATTGGACATTTTCAGTAGAGGATTAAGTTAGTCATGACTAACTGTGAATAGTGAATTTCTACAAGGGCATCTGAAACTAAAAACTATTGATTTAAAATTATGCTACAACCATGTCTCTAGGTTTCAGTGTACGTCCAAGATGACATGAATTAAAAAGTTACTGAGTGTACCTTTAAGGAACTTTTATTTAGATAGCATAATGCATATTACTTGCTTGCTGACGATAATGGAATTTTGGTCTATTTTCACGGTGTAAAAATGTACATGCATCAAATGGTTGCTGATATAGATAAATTAATATGACCGAGCGCTAACAATTAGCTGTACTTAGAACAATTAATAACCTTTTATTCACTACAGAAACTGTACTCTCCTCCACCATGTTGAAAGTTTACGTCTCCTCCCATCACGGAAACTGGAGTATAAAAATTATCTCAGAGTTTCCCAATCGTAATTGCGAATTGAGGGTTTGTTCATATGCAACTTCTAATTGGGAAACTCGTAATTCCAATAGCACGTGAAAGCAGTATAAGATGCGCGTCAGGTGATACGTTCACCTGTGGTCAGGCGAGACACATCACTGTTTACACTTGGTCATTTGAATGCGTCTAATCTGACCACTTGTATTCAGATTTCAAGGGGTGGGTCTCCGATTTCATGAAGACATACATAATTTTGTTATTGTATAATAATAAACTGTGAATAAGTCAAACACACAAACAAAATCAGCTCTGTTTCTCTCAGATGCAGTCAAAATTTAATCTTGGCACAAATACAACATTTAAAGGAAAATCATCCATTATTTCAAAGTACATGTGTTTGCAGCGCTTCAGATGTGTGTACTTCTCATCTGTTTCACTGCATGTTGATATAAGATATACTTAAGCCAAGCCGTGAAGTTCTGTTGCTTGTGTATGCATCCACTTTCTCAAATGTTCCGATCTGACATTTTTTTTCCTTTTAAAAGAGTGCATAACATGCAAAGTTAAAATACTCGTAATACCAGGTGGAAACAAGGTCATTGTGTCTTTGTAGCTATGCAGATTGCATTTCTTAAATGTGTTGTCTTATTCACAACTTTACTCTCTTTTTATTATGTTTAATCATGTTTTTGAAATGGGCATATTCATGTAGACATTTAAAATGTGTATTTCCCAAGTTCGGTTTTGGATGGCTTTGCGTCTTAAACCATGAGTTGTCGCCTCTGCTTAGGGCTGCACGATTATGACAAAAATAATAATTGATGATTATTTCACTTGATATTGTAATTGCGATTATTTTCATCTATATGAATATTTGTTGTGGAGCAACTGAATGCCATAAACTTTATGTAGGCTACACATTTAAAACAAGCTGAGAATTGTGCCTGAAATTACTTGTTGCGTAAAAAACAAATGTTTTAAAATTTTGTTTACATTTTGAATTAATTATACTCAAAGTGTGCAACACAACAATACTAGAACACTAGGTTGTCATTTTTTATATAATAATTTTACACAATGTTCGGAGGGTTTTGGAATGTTTTCTGCAAAGAATGACCCTCTCATTTGATAGTGTCAATCCTTTATAAATGTTTATTTTCTTCCCTTATCTACCTTTTTTACAGGAGGCATTCTTTTGCTGTGGCATTAATAGAAGTGTGGATATAAACTTTCTGCCTTGTGGGCTGTACTGGGACAGGGTGCATGGACGCTGTGATCATGAGTGTAAAAGAGAAGGGATGCTATCTGACAGACCTGGGTGGCAACTTCACTGAGGATGCCCCCAGACCTCCGGTCCCTGGAGAGGAGGGTAATCTGGTATCCAGTGATGGACGGCAGTATGGCCACAGTTTTTACTCCTCCAAGAGCGAGAGCCTCAAGAACGAGGCCACCATAGCTACGCCCAGAAGACCTGACCTGGATTTGGGCTATGAGCCTGAGGGTAGTGCTTCCCCAACGCCACCCTACCTGAAGTGGGCAGAGTCTTTACACTCTCTCCTGGACGATCAAGATGGAATTCTCTTGTTCAGGACTTTCCTCAAACAGGAGGACTGCGCCGACATGCTGGACTTCTGGTTTGCCTGCAGCGGCTTCCGGAAGCAGGAGACCAACGAAGGCACTGAGAAGATGCTGAAACTAGCAAAAGCCATTTACAAAAAGTATATCTTGGATAACAATGGAATTGTCTCCAGACAGATTAAACCAGCCACAAAAAGCTTCATCAAGGACTGTGTGATGAAGCTTCATATTGACCCTGCCATGTTTGACCAAGCTCAAACTGAGATTCAGACTATGATGGAGGAGAACACCTACCCTTTGTTTTTGAAATCTGACACATATTTGGAATACACCAGGACAGGTGGGGAGAGTCCCAAACTGTTCAGTGACCAGAGCTCAATGTCAGGGAACGGCAAGGTCTTGCCAGGGTACTTACCAACTCTGAATGAAGACGAGGAGTGGAGGTGTGACCAGGAACAGGAGCAGCACCCAGAAAGTGACCCCACCCATAGCAACAGGCTGACCCAGAAGCTGCTCATGGAAACTGTGCCTCAGCGGGTGGCCAGCAGTAAAAGATATCAGGACAACCGTGAGTACAGGTAAATCCCTGCAGCTTTGAAAAACCTCTCTCCCCTTCCCCTCTCCCTCCTTCCTTTTCCCTTCTCCTGGTGCAATGGCAGCCAGAAGAAAGGAGAATCTGAGTTAAGCACAGCCTTCCACAGGAGATGAGAGGAATGCAGTAAAGGCAGAAACCTCTGAGTACCTGTGACTGTGGTAGCTAGACAGCAGTGCCTTTACCTACTGCGAGTTGGTGCAAGTGGGTACCCTTTGTGTTCTCCATGCAGGTGTCTTTTAAATGGCAGGCCTTCACAGTAGAATAAAGGTTTCTTCAGGAAAACCACAACATGAATTCTCTTTGTAATGTGCACAAAGGAGAAACTGGATTGAATATTTGCAAGAAAGTATGCAGACTGAGAAAAAAAAATTAAGTCAAGATTTTACAGATGCATTCAGATACACTTTGTTTTCATAGATCTATATCTCTGTCTCATACCACCCATAGTTTACCTGAAGAACAAGCATATTGGAATATATATTTAAAGGGTCGTGCTTTGTAATGAATTTTTGTGCTCCGATTATCCTAAGGCATTCCTCACCACCAGTTGTGATGGCCCTTTGTGCTCTTTTAGTGCAGAGATTGCTTGTTCGCATTGTGCACCATACCAACATCATTTAATCTGCATAGACAGATTTTTAAGCCATGCTGTGAAATTTACAGCAAATCACTTGATACATCAGAGCCTCAAGTTCCTCCATATGAGCGAAATGGGATTTATAGATGTGACTGCTAAATACTTTAATCCTTGTCCTGCTGGAATAGAAAGCTGTGCATGTGGGCTTTTGAACATTCTCTGCAGAAGATTACAAAGCTTTCCACTTGTGATTTAAAAGCAAATATCGACAGGTGCATTCACAATTACTTTTTAAAGCAATAAGCCACTTGATGCTGTTTGTCACAGAGATTTTAGCACAGGTAAAGGGCGTTCTTGGTACGAAACATCAACCATAGTAAAGTGTGGTAAAATCAGTGTGACGCATAACCTAGTTACCAATCATTATAGCAATAGCAACCAATAGTTATGCTGAATCATAATAAGCTTTTTTTCCAGGAATGAACATTAACTAATGTCCACACCCACTCAGAATATTTTGTGTACAGAAATCTGCATTGGCATGCCAGTTGTTCATAAAATTCTTCACATATGCGACCCCCTAGCATGTTTTTACACACTTTTACATGATTAAATCTATTACGCAGAATTTCACAGATTTTGCCCAATTAACAGTACAGAAAATGCAGAAAAATTTGAAGAGTCAGTCTGGGCCTGCAAATGACCTGTAAGGTCATTAGCTTAACTTTAGGCTGTTTATGGTTGCCAGTAGGGATGCGCTATTGTGGTGTACTAGTCGTCCAACAACTCATTAGTTGGTTTGTGGGGTTGACTACTTTAATATTTAATGTTAAATATAATAACGTTATAATATTTAAGTGTTGGTGATTTTAATGGGAGATGCGATTCTCATCTCCCATTTTTTTCCCAATTGAGATACAACTTCTAAGGGAGCGTTTTTGTGTGATTACAGCTTGCTGTGCTTAAAAACAAATAATATTCGGCACAGTTAAGCCTGTTAAAAATATATATTTTTCTCTTTAATGCTTTTAGTCAATTTATTTACCGCTGCTGTTACAGCCATCAAAGTGCTGCATCAACAACACATTACAAGTAGTAATGAGGCTTGTAGTGTTTATGTATCGGCTATTGGAAAAAATCAACTCTTAATAGTTTTTTTTATACCTCCGTGGCTGGCACTGGAGTGTTCCACAGTCTGAAGTCCTTGATTCAACAATATAACGGCACACTTAGAGGTTAAATTAAAAAAAAACTATCAGTGACTACGCGTAGAGTTTGTTTTGCAATGTCACTAGGCTATTTATAGAGGGACGTAGTTTAAAACATCGACAGAGAAAAGCCAAAGTAAGTATACAATACTCGTTGTTGTTGTTATTATTATTGTCATGATACAATTAATCAGTCATTTAATACAACCAAAGTTGGTTTGATAATTTGTTACAATTTATAGCTGCACTGGAAAATTGAATTGCTGACAAGGTGGAGAGAGATGATAACTTTTGAGCAAACATTAGCTGTTTGAATTGTTAGAACAATGTTACAAGCCAAGGATGGAAATGGCTTTCCTTCTTAATATGCTGTTTTGAATAATAAATAAAGTCACTTACGAATTTGTGCAGATCCGTTGAGTTTTTTTCCTGGGTTGAAGGGTGTCCAATATGTTCCAGTCATGTTGTAAACATGGGCGCTCCAAAGAGGTTTTGATGCAAAGCAGATTTACAAGTTAATTATCAGTAGTAAATCAATCATTAATGCCAACGTTATATGAATAGTTGCTTGCGCTTTTGCTCGTCCATTCGCTTGTTTTAGAAGACTAAGCACCAGCAAATTATATTGTGTGAATAAGATGCGCACAGGAACAGTTTTATAGTTTTACATTTTATAGCTTGACTAAAGTTTCCCAAACTTTTCTCCATTCTGACAAAATTATCATCTGTCCAAGCTTCCTAAGTTAATGATGTTGTTGTGTAAAAAAAACAAAAAACAAAAATATTTCAGTCTGAAATACAAGTTTTATATTAATGAGAGGGCACGTTGTTTTATAATACTGTACAATGTGTTCATGTGAGGGTATATATAAAATATACAATGCCATTCTAAATTTACCTTTTAAAAGACAAGATTTGGGTTGATTTGATTTCTATCCGTTTTTCTCTCATTCACACAGTTGAATTCAGAAGTTTACATACACTTAGGTTGAAGTCAATAAAACTGATTTTTTTTTTTTTTAACCACTCCACAGATTTAATATTCAAACTGTAGTTTTGGCAAGTCATTTAGGACATCTACTTTGTGCATGACCCAAGTCGTTTTTCCAATAATTGTTTACAGACAGATTGTTTCACTTTTAATTGACATATCACAATTCCAGTGGGTTAGGAATTTACATACACTAAGTTAACTGTCCCTTTAAGCAGCTTGTAAAATTCCAGAAAATGACATCAAGCCTAAAGACAATTCGCTTCTGACAGGAGGTTTACCTGTTAAGGCCTATCTTCAAACCCGGTGCCTCTATGCTTGACATCAAGTTTGAACCACAAGCCTGGTTCATCCTTAGGAGCAATTTCCAAATGCCTGAAGGTACCACGTTCATCTGTAAAAACAATAGTATGTAAGTATAAACACAATGGGACCATGCAGACATCATACCGCTCTGGAAAGGGACTCATTCTGTCTCTTAGAAATTAATGTAGTTTGGTGTGAAAATCAATTACAGAACAACAGAAAAGGGCCTTGTGAAGATGCAGGAGGAAACAGGTAGACAAGTATCTATATCCACAGTAAAACGAGTCCTACATCGACATGACCTGAAAGGCTGTTCAGCAAAGAAGAAGTCACTGCTCCAAAACTGCCATAAAAAAGCCAGAGTACAGTTTGCAGGTGCACATGGGGACAAACATCTTACTTTTTGGAGAAATTTCCTCTGGTCAGATGAAACAAAAATTGAACTGTTTGGCCATAATGACCATCGTTATGTTTGGAGGAAAAAGGGTGAGGCTCAACCATGAAACATGGGGGTGCTTTGCTGCAGGAGGGACTGGTGCACTTCACAAAATAGATGGCAAGGCGAGGAAGGAAAATGATGTCATCAGCCAGGAAGCTAAAGCTTGGTCGCAAACGTGTCTTACATTGTGAATACCCTGCTGTAAGTACTTTTCCTGAATTTGTGAGGAGATTTGGAAAGAGTCTTTTGCAGATTCTGTCTGACACTGCATACATAAATGGTTGCAGTTAGAAAGGTTAAAATGCTTGATGTGTACCTGCATCATTATCTTGCAGTTCTGCGCTTTTGAATGAGCAGCAAGAATCGCTTCGAGACACCCAAGGTCTGATTACATTGAAACGCATAAGAGGTTTTGTGCTTCTTTATTGTAGCCTTTTTTTATTTCTTTCTTTGATAGTTTTGCGCAATAAGATGTTATGGTTATGGAGCCTATTTATTTGTTGAAACTTAGCTTCTGTGTATCCCTCATAAACGGGTCTCAATGGGGTCATGGTACCATAATGGAGCTTAATTATACATTATTATCCATAACACTGAATAGTCATTAAAACAACCGACTGACTAGTCAATTATGAGAATTAGTAGTTTTGCACATACCTAGTTGTCAAATAACATGGGGCATTCATTTTAAATGTGGTCACAGGTGTGGGTTATGTACTGTTAAAGGCTTTGAACACAGCTCATCCAGTCAGAAATTAGAGTTGGAACTATACGTTTTATTATACGAATTTCTGAATTTGTGCAAGGGTTTTTTTTTTCTTTCTCAAAGCTAAAGCTTAAATTCTAAGCAGGCATGGAGGAGCAGGAGGATTTACACTGCCTGATTTAGCCTCTGTAAAATGCTCAAGCATACATTGCGTTTTGCTGCACTGATGTGCTCAGCTGCACTTTGTTCACTGCCTGGCACTCCTCCTGCAAAAAGATTGAAAATTGCGTAGATGGTACCCCTAGAAGTTGACCCAGTTTTCTCTCAACTATCTCAGAAAAACCTTGACACCAGTTGATGATGCAGTAACCCTGTTCTGTCCAAAATCTCAGCTCTTTATTCGCTCTATCAGGTGAGGTTTAAAGATGAGAAACATCCCCAGGAGGTTTACAAAAGGAAATGCTTCTGTCTTTTTGAGATTGTTTTGCAGTATCTTCTCCCTTTGCTCCTTTGACTTGTGTCTTGTCCTGACAGTTGTTTAGCATTTGGAGGGCTTTGCATTTCATAATTTTTTTTGAAAGATGTTAAATGGTACCTCTTAACAAGCCATAACATGACAAAATGAAAGACTTGATGAAAGACTTGCTGTTGTTAAACCACAGAAACACCCTCCACATTTCACGCAGCTGAACGTATGTTCCATTGCCTCTGGACCTGCTGTGTTTTTAATGGGAGCAATGTATTTGTGTGGTTGTTTTCATATGATTTTTTCATTAGGCCTACATAAAGTGTTTGGCTGGAATCATAAAAAGACACCACTTGTATTTTTTTAAATAGCCTTTTAGGCCTATGCTTTAGGGTTTCAAGCATTTAAATTTTGATTTTCTGGAAAATAATAGGAAGTCAGGGAATTCAAAATTTGCTCACTATGGAAAGATACAACCAATTTGTTTTCTAATCGGACTGCAGTGATTTTCTTGAATGTGCAACGTTCACCACGTCTTAGTCCAATAATAAAATCAAATGAACTATATACACCAAGAGCAGTGGACAAAATATGAACCATTTTTAATCTAATCCTATCACTTTTGTGGAAAGGAATTTGCTCCAGGAGGGATCAATATAAAAAGATATTTTTAAATTTCTGTTGGAACAGGGATTGTGATTTTGATCTCTTGCAGGGTTCCTGCGGGTCCCTGCAAGAGTTATCTAAAGGTCATAAAAAGTCTTAAATATAGAGCTGTTGGAAATAATTGTTTCAGCGATGCATCACGATTCATACTCTAATGATTCTGATTCTATTCTCAAAAGAATCCGAATCGATTCTGAATTCAGTTTAAATCACGGCAGAGCAGTGGTGCGTGCTAAAGACAGATGTGGGAACAAAGACGTGAGTTAAATGCATAAACTAAAGTCAAGTGCACAAACGCGATTGTTTGCAGACCAACTGTATCAAACACATGACCATGAAACTACAATCCCGAAATTCTTTCACAAACCCACGCACATGGCAACGAAATAGTTTATTTGTGAAAAGAAGCCAACTAACAACATGAAAGATTAGCTTGCACCCATAATTGCACTGATTTTCACACAACGGGGGAAAACGCAGAAGAATATAATGACGAGGCAGCAGTTCAGGAGATGTTGGGGATGTTTTCATTTATTTTTTTTCTACAATTTAATAAAAAAAAATTGTAAGAGATTTTTTTTATAAGGTTCTAAAGAAAGAAACTGAAAAACTGAGATACTCTTTTAAACTATTGAGCCATTTATTTAATCTTGTGGATGTTCCATGTTTTGTTCACAGCTCATACTGAAGGTAAAAGGCCAGTTTATGTGACTCATTCAGATTTTTAAAACAGCTGTTAAATAAGCTGAAAGGGAAAAAATAGAGTAAAAATACATTTTGAAGAAACTAAAAAAAGATATTGAAGGACAAGATGCACTGTGATGCACTGAGAATCGTTTTATGATCAAATCGTTACCCTTTGAATCGTAAGCGAATCGTGAGGCCAGTGAAGATTCGCACCTCTACTTAAATATCTTAATTGGTATAAGTGTTAATTATCATTTAAAGAGTCTTTAATTTGGAGACTTACAGACCTGAATTGTGATATGTCCTAATGTGATTATTAAACTTGAAAAGGCTATGATTTAATTAAATTAACGTATGATATGTGTGCACTGCTGGCATCAAAGTGAAACGCATGCGGAGAACTCGAGATTCAGTGTTTCCAGCGGCTTCAGAGCATTTTGCAATCAATGAATATCAGACATTTATGTCAAGCAATCGCTGATGATCTACTCTCTGATGGTTTCCTTTAAAGTGTTTATATTGTAATACCTTGTAGGTGAATGTCAGTGTGCATATATTATTTCCATTATCTGTGTGAATGAGCAACTGGAAGCAGTGAAGCACGTACATTTCAAAATAAGAGTCCCTGGTGTATTTCGGGCTTTATTGTAAAAGTCCTGCATTATGCACAATCTTTTTTTGGTTATTATTGGAATTTTTGTTGCACAATAATCTTTTGGGATTGAATTCAATTGGGACTCTTTTAGCCTCTGTGCCCGGCCTGTCACAGGAACACATTAAATGTATAGATTTTAAAACCTTTAGTCATAAGTCTTAAGTCATTTTATTGTCATTTGCACAGATCACACACATGGTAGAAACTGAGCTTTGAAATTGGTAATAAGCAAAATAATCTGTTATTGCTTTCCTTTCAACACATGGAAAGTCAACCTCTAATGTGTTTTGATATATTGGTACATAAACCAATTTTAATATGATGTGTATATACAGTATATGTGTGGGAAACATGTCTTGAGTATTTTAAACATACAGATGCAATGTTTTGCTGATAATCAGTTTTACAAGTTCTAAGGCCTTGTTGAATGTGTGCTCGAGGCTGTTTACACAAAAGAATCTTTGATACATTCTTTATTTGGAGATTTTGTGGGTTTGTTCTGTATGGACATACGGTACTAATTTAATTTGTTTTTAAAACTAAGGCTTCAAAATTTTAAAACTGCAGCAAACCTGTCTTGCACTAAATCAATACCAAGAATAATAGATACTCAGTTTCCACCTTGAGATTGAACCAAATAATTTTAAATAAATGTATCAAATAATATTTGTACTTTTCTGGCTTTACTTTTCTTCATTATACCTTTTCTTTTTGTATTTATGGTCAAAGAGCCATTGGATCCATTTGGCCAAGACCTGTTAATAGAATCCCAATGTTAATTCTGTTATAATTAGGATTTTTATGGCCGTTATTGCTAATTTTAGTCCTATAGATGGTAATGTTTTATTTTTATATATATATATATATATATATATATATATATACACACACTCACCTAAAGGATTATTAGGAACACCATACTAATACTGTGTTTGACCCCCTTTCGCCTTCAGAACTGCCTTAATTCTACGTGGCATTGATTCAACAAGGTGCTGAAAGCATCCTTTAGAAATGTTGGCCCATATTGATAGGATAGCATCTTGCAGTTGATGGAGATTTGTGGGATGCACATCCAGGGCACGAAGCTCCTGTTCCACCACATCCCAAAGATGCTCTATTGGGTTGAGATCTGGTGACTGTGGGGGCCATTTTAGTACAGTGAACTCATTGTCATGTTCAAGAAACCAATTTGAAATGATTCGAGCTTTGTGACATGGTGCATTATCCTGCTGGAAGTAGCCATCAGAGGATGGGTGGCCATAAAGGGATGGACATGGTCAGAAACAATGCTCAGGTAGGCCTTGGCATTTATACGATGCCCAATTGGCACTAAGGGGCCTAAAGTGTGCCAAGAAAACATCCCCCACACCATTACACCACCACCACCACCAGCCTGCACAGTGGTAACAAGGCATGATGGATCCATGTTCTCATTCTGTTTATGCCGAATTCTGACTCTACCATCTGAATGTCTCAACAGAAATCGAGACTCATCAAACCAGGCAACATTTTTCCAGTCTTCAACTGTCCAATTTTGGTGAGCTCTTGCAAATTGTAGCCTCTTTTTCCTATTTGTAGTGGAGATGAGTGGTACCCGGTGGGGTCTTCTGCTGTTGTAGCCCATCCGCCTCAAGGTTGTGCGTGTTGTGGCTTCACAAATGCTTTGCTGCATACCTCAGTTGTAACGAGTGGTTATTTCAGTCAAAGTTGCTCTTCTATCAGCTTGAATCAGTCAGCCCATTCTCCTCTGACCTCTAGCATCAACAAGGCATTTTCGCCCACAGGACTGCCGCATACTGGATGTTTTTCCCTTTTCACACCATTCTTTGTAAACCCTAGAAATGGTTGTGCGTGAAAATCCCAGTAACTGAGCAGATTGTGAAATACTCAGACCGGCCCGTCTGGCACCAACAACCATGCCACGCTCAAAATTGCTTAAATCACCTTTCTTTCCCATTCTGACATTCAGTTTGGAGTTCAGGAGATTGTCTTGACCAGGACCACACCCCTAAATGCATTGAAGCAACTGCCATGTGATTGGTTGATTAGATAATTGCATTAATGAGAAATTGAACAGGTGTTCCTAATAATCCTTTAGGTGAGTGTGTATGTATGTATGTATGTATGTGTGTGTATGTATATATATATATATATATATATATATATATATATATATATATATATATATATATATATATATATATATATATATATATATATATATATATAAAATGGTGTTTGTTCTTCTATATACTAATCTAATACGGCAATAAAAAAAAACACACACACGTTGGAATGTCGCAATCACACAGTGTATAGTTATATTTATTTATGCATGCATTTTTACTTATGACATGATTGTTAGGTGTGAAACCGCAACTGCTAGTGGCTTGTAACCAGGTGAGCATCTGTTTCAAGGGTGGCAGTCACTCAGAAGCCAGTATGTACTCGTGTGTTTTGGGTGGTACCAATTGTGGCTCAATTAGAGGTAATGTAAATTGTAATCTGAAAGCTAGTCTCTTACCTGTACTCTCAAGTACAGAGCTGCCTTTGAGGATTTAATCTGTAGGAGTCTGGAGTCAGTGGTGATCAAATGCAAAATGGGATGACAAAGAGCTCATAATTATTCTGTGTGTGGGGAGATGCACAAATCTTGGGAACAGCAATGCAGCCTGTATCTAGGTAATGGTTCTTTTCAAATGCGCATTCTGCTTTTGTCCCAGTGGAGTTGCTTTAGATGCTGGATTTTTAAAGTGGTAATGGGCTGCCTAATGTGCCTATTTAAAAAAAAAAAAAAAAAAAAAAAAAAAATTTAACCTAGCAAGGGCTTTCTTTATTTTTTATGAGAGATGTCCCCTAATTAATGTGGTAGCTCAGTTGGATTGAGGCATGTGTATGTTACTGAGGGAAAAGAAACAGATCGATTCATTTTGAAAAGCAGTAATGATTCAGAGATTCCAAATGCCCCTGCCTGTTTTGGAGCCTTTGTATTGTAAAGAATCAAATGGAATGGGAAATGCTGGGCATGTGTAGAGAGCTGCTGAAGGCTGGTGAATGTCTCTGAAGGCTTCTGGCTATCTCTAATACTGTGAATATTGACATGGCTGCTGCTTGAATCATTAGAAGACCGTGGATGGGTTGAGAGTGAGTGATGGTCACTGGAGACTGCCGAGAACCTGAATCTCTCTCTTTCTCTGTATTTGCCTCTCAATTTCTTTCAGTCCCTCTGTTTAGACTGGTCACAAAGAGATGTTTCTGTCTCAGTTTCAGTTGGTTCAAACAGTACCTGGATGTTCCAAGTGCCGCACAATAAATAGGCTTTGTATCGCACATCTAACCAGAGTGAGAATACCACAGCTGAAATATACTGAAAGAAAAAAAAATCTACTTACTGTGATTTATGTGGTATTTACTTGCAAAAAGTTTGGAAATATGACATAATATGAAATATGAGTCATACCAGACTAATATCCACAAAAAAAAAAGCAGCTGTTTGCAGACAGAAGTCATAGACTTATCCTACAAATGGGACAGGAACAACGAACTAGTGAGTTTAATATTTTTAGCTGTGGTGATTTTATAGTGATTAATTAAAAGATGCGACTTTTTGTAATGTTTAAGTGTGCTGACAGCACAATCAGCGAGTAAACTTTGTAAAGTTGCGTCTTAAATCGTCCTCATTATTCTCAGCATTGTTTCTATACAAATATAACCACATTTAACAATACATAGGGCTGCACAATTAATCGAAAAACTAATTGCGATTACGATTACGGCTGACACGATTATGCAATCGTGAAAACTGACGATTACAGCGTTCAATTTAATTCTGCTCCTGTTGCATCAATGGTTTCTATTTACAATATGTTTTTGCAGCAGTTATTCTAACCAATCACTAACATGTTCGTTGAGCAATGAAATGGCAATAGCCAATCAGTGCCGCTTAGATTAGTTCTCCGTCCTAACTTTAATGACAACTGATCCTAATGCGCAAGTTTTAAACCATCTGAACGCCCAGATGCATGCTTTATGTTCTTGCTCCGTTCGCACAGCACACGAAAATGAATGCTGAAGAAACATCACCTGACACTTGAAAACAAGCTGTAGAACAAGAGCAAAAAGCACTTTGTAATTGTTTTGGATTCATTGCATATTGCACGGCTCGCTTTGAATGTAGATGTTAAATACGACTGTATTGATCAACACAACAAAACTAAAACATTCCCGTTCTAATCAAGGCACAGACGCGGTGTAATTAATTGAGTTGTTATGCTGATTAGACAGCTTTGTTTTTAATGAGAGCAATCGTGAGAGTGCAGAACATTGTGCGGAGCGTCACTGAGCTCGTGTCGAAAAGCAGATCTCAAAGAGTGTAAACCTGCAGTGAGTGACAGCAGTAGGGCTGCACGTTTTCAAGTTTTTCATTAACCGTTAACCAAGGCCCTTAACGGTTAATACTCGGTTAACCATAGTGTGCGCCAGGGATGGAAATTAACTTTTTTGTCCACCGGCCACTGTGGATTTCAAAATCTACCAGCCACTCAATGTTTTTACCAGCCACTTTCTTGTTTTTAACCGACAATGTGTAACTGCATGTGAAAATTAATACTACAAGATCTACAATACTTAAGCCGTTTATTTAATCTCAAGTCTCAATGAAATACTGGCATTTTCTCTTTCTCTCTTATAGCCTACACACACAATCCATGAACTGATATTCATTTCAGTTCGCATACGAGGAAAACACAATGTTACAGACGTGAGCGCTCTGAAAGCGGCACTGAAAGATGCTTTAAAACTTCCACAGAGACATCAAACAGAAAGCACAAAACCTTTCTTTAAAGTGAATTTCGTTTTGTATTAATTGTGTCTTAATTTTAATCAATGTTTCATCAACCAATTGCCTGGATTTAATAAATAAGAATTAAATATAGCAGACGATATAATCTCGAAGCGGAGGCGCCGGCGCGTGAACTGGAGCTCGTCTCATAAATGAACCGAAACTCAGTGTATAAGGTAGCCTTGCCTCACAAATAATTCAAAACTAAAGAAAACAGACACAGACTGCTCTCTGCTTATGTAATCCGTAAGAAATGTGCATTTCTCTCTGGTGCGTTACTGCGAAGAACGCGCGAGTCAGCATCATCAACTTCATCTTTGCAAATGACACGGACAAAGAAAAGACTTGTTTATTAATAAATAATTAAAATATCTCCTTGCTATATTTTACATATTCATAATCATGACTTTTGCCGGTTCTTTGTGACAGATTTTAGGAGCTTTATTGGCAGCGCCACGCCGCCACCCTTACATGAGCGCGTCACCACACCCACCAGAATAGCCCTGTTTTTTTGTTAAGGATTTGTTTACTGTGTGTGTGATTCATTTAATGGAAAGCACATTCACTGAGTTGTCTTGCTAATCAGTGTCTCCTCGTTTATTCAGTCTCTGGTGGTGCAAAAATGTATTACAACTAAATTCAATGCACGCCATTGACGCCACTTAACCGAGCAAAATGTTTCACTCGGTTACGCAATTTTTAATGGTTAATCGGTTAATCGGTTAACCATGGACACCCCTAGACAGCAGTCATTGTAAAGGGAGAGTTTGTCGCCTTGCTCGATTTCTGTGTACAATTTATTAATGTAATAACAGTTTTGTTTTGTCATGTTAATAAGTAGACAATGTGAATTTTGATTTCTACAAAACAGCAAATCATTCAGCTTATTTGTTCTAAGTGTGTTTTGCAGGTGTAGCCAACATAAAGAATATTGCATGAATAGCATATGTCAGGAATCACCGTCATTGTTATCACATCTGCTCTAATAAGACCCATTTGCCACGCAGCTGGTATTGGTAGATTTAACATTTTCACGAATCGCTCAAAATCTTATCGCAATTTTTAATTTCCAAAGTGCAAACACTGAGGGCAAAAATGATCTAATGATGATCTTATATGAACAAGATCACCATTGAAGATCTAACGGGATGAATGGTCCCCTGTCTAGCCACCTAAGGGCTTACTGAACGCAGTAACATGGTCAATTTAAATCGGCTGTTAATAAGTTTGAATATTGAATATGCCATATTATTTACTGTACGTGAACTAATAATTTAAGCAGTAATTTAGCAATAATTCAATTTATTCTATACCATAGATATCAATTTACAATCATTTTCAATTGCCTTACCTTAACAAATATTATTACAATATAAAATATAATATATATATAAACACAATGCTAAAAGACGTTTGAAAGGAAGTGCGGCGCAGCTCATATGCACCATTGAAATCTGCTACTCTGAAGAACAACACAGTTGCTTGCTTTGTGACTTCATGGTAATTACTAGAGATGCACCGATTGCAATTTTCTTGGACGATTCCGATTTTTCTCCAAGTGTGACCTGCCGATACTGATTTTTCCCGATTCCGATATTCTTTCTAAGAACTATTAATGACCACATATTCAAACAAAATCTACCTTTCTTCAATGCAAAATATAATTTTTATAATAAAATAAATTATTAAACATTACAGTTTCCCCCAAATAAAGTTACAGGATCTTCTCTGACTTCTGATATATAAAGTGCTCTTTGATTGGAAAGAGGTAGAAATAACAATTAACTGCAAATGAGTTGCTTTATATAACAAAACCGATGTCATTTTCCACTATATTCATAAATGGACCTTTTTCTATTTTTTACTCGTCTAACAAAACAATTCCAAATATTACAAGCCTATGAACAAAACTGAAGTGTCCAATACGCTCAACATTGACATTAAGTGTATGTCAGATACCAAATATCAGAGGTAAAACTGATTGCTGTTTCAGGATCGGCTATTCGTCACTCACCCCTGTTTTTCCCGGGAGTCTCCCGTATTTCACACCCATCTCCCGCCCCCCTCCCGTTTTGTTATTTCTCCCAGGAATCTCCCGGAATTTGTATGGCCCAAAACATGTTATATGAATAATCACATCAATATATTATTCCAAGGTTTTCCAGTTGCCAGATCTTGTGTGTGTGTGTGTGTGTGTGTGTGTGTGTGTGTATATATATATGTATGTATATATATACAGTCAAGCCCGAAATTATTCATACCCCTGGCAAATTCTGACTTAGTTACTTTTATTCAACCAACAAGTTTTTTCTTGATTAGAAATAATACAGGAGTCTCCCAGAAGATAATAAGACGATGTACAAGAGGCATCATTGTGGAAAAAAATATTACTCATCTTTTATTTACATTTTAACGAAAAGTGGCATGTCCAAAATTATTCATACCCTTTGCAAACTGTCACAGTCTATGGGAAAATCCAAAGATCTATACCATTCCAAATAT